>JZKD02S0636433.1:760187-771024 GCA_000966675.3 Picea glauca | reverse complement strand
GATTAGAGAAGGTTTTAGCCTAGCCATAGCTACACTAGCCATCTCTTTTCTTGAGTTAGTTTTAAACACAAATTGAAGAAAGAAGGCGTCCTAGGCCTAATTTAGTTTACACCTAAGGTTTACTTCTAGGGTTTGAAAAGCCTTGTCTTCTAAACAACACTTTTCAGCCATAGGTTTGTGTCCTTAAGCTATCCGTTTTGCCAAAGGAGTCTTAAGAAAAGAAGAGGAATCATTAGGCCTAGCCTTAGCTACACCTAAGTAAGCCTTCTCTTCTTAGGGTTTGGATTTGGTGGCCTTGCCATAGCAACACCATCAAACCCTAACCCTCTTGTTCTTAAGTTTAAGTCTTCCAAGCCATTAGTTTCACTCCACTTGACTCCATTAACCCAAGGCACTAGTCTAGAAGTATTCATCTTGAGCTTGTTTGTGCTTAAATATTCTTTCAAACTCTCTTTTACTTGAAACCCTAACTAACCTAGCGTCTAACCCTAGTAAATTTACTAACCCTAACCCTAGAGGTGACGTCTTGGCCTTATTGAACTCTTGTTTACTCTAAAAGTTGTGGCTAGGTCACCCCTTGGCAGCCATAAAGGTCTAGAATATTTTCATTGGTTAAAATTGCAAAACGTCCACCTTTTGGCCTCTCAAACTAACCTAATTCTAGGGCTGATGTCATAGTGATAGTAGCAACATTATAGGTGACGTCATATCCTTTCTTGACCTGAAACGTTGTGCCCTTTATCATCAGCTTTTGATAGGTTTTGAGTTGGTATTCACTTTTATATGCTTGATTGATAAAACGTTCCTCTCATTACCTTCAAAATCAACCTATTAATAGGGCTGATGTCACCCAATTTCTGCATTTATGATGCAACAATAATATGTGTATGAGCAGATTTATGATATGAATTGCATTGTGATATAATACAAGGTTTTGATCTTATACATGTAATGATCATATCTCTTATGTACTCATTGAAGAAGTGATATAAGCTATTTATCTTTGTTTAGTAATCATTGACTTCGTCAATAATTACATCTAATCATTGCTCATATGTATATTTGAGAATAGTCATTGATATTGTGAAGTACTAACCCACTGCAAGCACATTTTCTAGCTTTGTTTGTCTTGTCTCGCAAAAAGGTGCCTCATCAGTGGAACATCTCCTTTGACTATCTCATTCTTGGGAGTAATCTGTGAAAGGGAACTTCTTACCTTGATCCATTAAACCTTTAGCCCTTCAGAAAACTAGATTACATAGGGACGTCTCCCTTGGACTAGCCATCCTAAATAGAAAGAGCTCCCCATCGAGGTGACAGTGGGTGGGGAAGCTCTTTTTATGCCAGTTTGAAGCCCTGACTCAAGCTACCTAAACCCTTCCTACAAACTGTGCGATAACAAAACCAACCTAGGAAGAATGAATGGAGACAGGGTATTGGAAAGTGAGGTCCATTCATAACAGTGGTTCTCTCCATGGGTAATGGTCACAAAATAGGGGTAATTCAAGTGGCAAGAGGTCAAGTGTGGCTGCAATGGAGGAAAGCGAGATCACAACAAACAATGATGCATCAATAGTCCCCAAGACATAAGAAACAAATGCATATGTGACCTTACATTAACATAAAAGTGATGGGAACCTCCTCATTATATGGACAAAACATAGATGAATATATTAGAATGAGGCTCAACTTTGAGTCATGGCAGGTGTAAAGGAGGGCTCCTAGGCCTACAAGAAATCATAGCTTGGGAACCATTCTGAATGGAAATTAGTCATCCATCATCTTTTACAACATTACAACATGCCTTATTTATAGTATCTATATTAGGAAAAACCCTAAAGAAAAGGTGCCTAAAAATAGTTACATATCCACGTAGATCATTGGCTACAAATCTCATGAATCTCAGGATTATGTTACAGTCGACTACCAAGTCAGATTACTAGTCGACTACCAGTCGACCTTCATTCCATCTTCAGTCGATTCCCACACACACGCCTATAGACCTCTTTTTGGTTGACCTATTCGACTCATTGTATATGTCTTTACCACCTCAAACCACCTTAACCTTAGACATTGATTTTACCTGGTCGAACCACCTCGACCTTTGACTTGTTGTCGATCCACCTTAACTTCGATTGTTAGTTGATCCACCTTGACTGGAATTTCACTGCAAAGAATATAAAAACCCAACATACTCGCACCATATGATGAATCCATCATAGCATATTTGAGTCATTGGGCCCTACCTTTGGTACGATTTCTTGAGGCCTCATGATCAGAATCCTCTCTAAGAAAAAGGTGACCAAAATCATGTTGTAACCAAACTATTTATATTTACTGATTTTTCACCTTGTTAGTCGATCCTTCAAGTTCCTCATCAAACCTAAACACCAGTCAAAAGTTGTTTTCTCAAGTCATGCCAATGCATACTAGATGTTCCTTTTCAATGCTTTGTGTGGTGATGTGTAATATACCACCCAAGTAATCATGAATAGGATCATCCATAATGGAATATCTGTCACATCTCGGATTGGGATCTTGTTGCTTGCTCTTTGTTCTACTGGACGATAGTATTCTTCAATGTAGTCCATGATGGACCGATAAAACCCACTCAAACCTCTTGATAGTACCACTAGTGCCTCACATCACAACATCTCACTGAGGAAGTAGATGTCCTCTACCTCAATCCTTAGTTGGTTACCCCTCACATTAAAGTACTACTGGTTAGGTTGTCAATACTTAACCATCATGTCTACCAAGTTTGGTTGGGACCACATATTATGGCATCGGAAGAACTTTAGCAGCCTGTAATCCAACAATGTAGACAAGGTTTGTTTATACCCCATTGCATCCAAATCATCAACCTCATGGTCACATTCCTTCCACTAGATTATATTGATAGGGTGTCCTACACATTGAAAACAAGAACCCACATCAGGAAAAATTCGAAAATTGTTGAGTAAGCACAATAGATCTAAAATTTTTGAGGACGATCATGTTGAACCAGTTGGAACTAGAGAAACTAGTCATGGGATATATTATTGAAAACATGCGACCAATATCCACAAACATCCCACGACCGTGCAATCTTCCTTTATGCGGGATCTCCCAAAAACATTATAGCCGCTAAAAATCAATTCAGCCCCAGAAAATTACAATGAAGTTCAGAACAACTAGATCTGTGCCCTTGCACTTCTGCCTGCCATTAATACACTTAGAACCTCTAACACTTATACAATTTGAGTTCATTCAGTGTGCAACCGGTTACAATAACTGAAATGAAACATTTCAGCTTCTACAATGATTACAAATACCAATTTTCAGAAGAAAAAAAATGTTTCATGATCCCTGCAGATTCCTCTGATGCTCCAGCTCCTTCCTCTGCCACGTTCTCTTTGAAATGTCACTCATAATCTTTCAAATATAATTTCATTTATCCATATTCTCATTAAACATTTGGCAATAATATATTTGAAATAAAAATAATTCCCAAATATTTTTCTATCTTATAGAATTAAATTTCCATAATTTAATTCATGTCCATGGTTTTTAAGACCATGTCTTGCTTTCCCAATTCACCATTTCATTGTAAAAACATTTACTTTTACCATTTCCTTGTGAAATTTTTTTACTGTGTAATGTTTTTCCAATTTACCGTCTTTGGAAAAATACCTTTTATCTTCTTCTTTTACTTCTGTAAAACCTTTAGATAAAAATTATCCAAGTTTCCGTTCACTTGCATCTTCCATTTAATTATTTTCCATGGAAATAAACATTAGTCTCCTTGATTTGTAAAATTTAAATCTTACCTCTGTAAAACCTTTTCACCATGAGGAGGAATCTCATTTATTAGAAATTCCATAATTGTTGTTGAAATGAACTCTTGGAAAAATTCTGCACATGAAACATATGATAAATGGTGCATTTATTACAACGGGCTTGGGCTGGAGTGGTTTAATTCAAACTGCTTTTACCTCCAATGTGCTCCACGTAAAAACACGTATCCACCAAATAAACCACGGTAGTATTCTCGGGTCCGCCTTCACATAATTAACCTCCTCGTTACTTCAATCTGTGATATGTATGTGCGCCCTCCATCCAACTTTTGACTTTTCCACATTATAAATTGAGATTCGTGCCCATGATATGATTTGACGTGATTCCATAAATTAAATATTGGATTAAATATCAATATAAATATTTTAATATAAAAATATTTATATTAATAATAAACGTTTTTTCCATCTTTTTAAAGACTTTGGGCATATGAGGCTTTAACACATGACTTTGTTGATAGGATAAGGGTGCTTGATAAAAGGAATATTTTTTATTTTCAACGAAATTATGAAAATAAGGGTAAAAATGAATGGAGTGATGGAACTAAGGGAATTAGATAAGCATTAAGGCTAGCTATAGGTTTCGGATATTTTTCAAATTTTTGAGTTATGGAGGACATGACTATTTTGGATGATCAGTTGAGTGAAGGATTTAGGTGATGGGAGATTGACGGAGTTGGTGAAAAAGTTTGAAAGTATGAGTGGAAAAATATCATAAGGACAAGATGCTTTGGGAAAAAATAATACAAATTAACAAGTGATAACATAGGCTCCTATTGGGGATGCTATCCTCCTTGTGAGATAGAAAAGGACAATAGACCATGTACCTGATCCATTGGGATGCTCCCAAAACATGTCTGGGTACCCTGCTCCAAGATGTCACCAGTTTCTGAAAACCAAACTCTGCACACTGCTCTCAACTGTATACTAAACACTGAATACACCGCTAAAATCTGACTGTACACACTACTGGAAATCCAAACTAAAAAATGCTTGACCAACAAGACTAGTTTCAAAATCCTATCTACTCCAAAACTGTTGAAATCAATACTCACTCAAGTGATGCTAACGTGCCAATGAAACCAATCAAGCAATTGGCTTCTCGATTTTTCTCTGATCACATCTTTCTTAAGCAGGAAGATAAATGTAAAAGATGGTAGCTGAAAACACAAGTTGAATCCAAAACTTGAGCTTATGAATGAAACCAACTCCTCCTTCACTGAAGATTGTAATAGGATGGCCACAGGATCTTGAAAACCATGAAAAGTCATTTCTTCTTGATGAACAAAAACATAAAGACAAGCCTCTTTCATAAGTGTTTGTTTCTCTTGCTCTATTTCTTCAGTTCTGAGAACATTTTCAAATGAAATGGAAGAAATAAGTTTGTCTATTTTTCCATGCATCTCTACAAAAAAATTCATGCATTCTTACACATCTTCAAATATGACACCCATATTATGTGCATCAAGGCTATGCTCTTGTTCATCAAACAATTCTGATTTGGTTTCATTAAACTTCTGGAAATTTGTTTGAGGGCTGCCATTTTGACTTTCAAATGAATTAATCGAAATAAGTTCCTGCTCATAATATTTTTGCAAATGTGAAAATATAACATCATGCACTATTTCACAGTCTAGAGTTCCCATGGATGCACTTTCAAAACCATGATTTTCAAATGAATCAAATAAAACCATTGCCTCTTCATTATGTTTCTGTATTTCTGATTGAAAAATGGCGTATGTTGTTTTGTTGCTTTCCTGAAACTCTATGTCATTTGTTTGTTCATTGCTTGAAGTTTCCATAGATGCAGTTTCAGAATCCTCATCCATGTCTAGGCCACTTATAATTTGAACAACCACATCATTCATACGAGAAGAAAGACAAGTTTGAAACACTTTGTCTTGCTGAATATCTTCATCAAGTTTAGGAGAAGGAAAATAAACATTAGCAACAATTTCTTGATCATCATCATCTTCAACCAAAGAAGGGGCTACTATTTTTTGTTGGGATAAATATTCATAAAGGGCTTCTATGATTTCATCATTCATACACTCTTCATTTCCAAAAACATTTTCAAGGTACTTAATGAAATGTTCACAAAATTCACAACAATCTTCAAACACCAAGGATGAAGAATGAGATTGTCCATAAGGCTTAAAGAATGTTATATGGAAATCGTTAAGAGAGTATAAGCTACTTGGTTTTAAACCTTCATACCATAATCTTGGTATCCCCTCTAAAGTAGCCATAAACATTTTCATCAAACAATCCTCATGAAATTCAACCCTTAGCTTAAATATGTGCATGTGAAATCTAATCAAGTGCAAGGCAGCATCATTTCCTTTCCCATCTTTGAATTTAGGCAAATATTTTTTCCAAGTTATGTGAGGAATATGATTTGGACAGCCAGGAATATGAGATCGATTCATTGAAGCATACCTTGCAGATATTAAAATCATCTTCGGATAGTGGAGTCGCTAATGATGTTTTGGAAGCTGGATTCTGCATTAAGAGTGGAGTCGCCAGTGAAAGTTCAAATTTATGGATTCTTCTACTAGTGGAATCACCTTCAAACTGTTTTTTTGATGTGTGGAGTCCCCAGAGAAGGAATACAACCAATATATGCCTAAGTGTCTACTGCTCTTAGACCTTAGAACTCAACCATGTGGTTCTTCCGAGGGAATTATTTTCAATTTCGTCCCCGACAACGACGTCGAAATGTTAGCACTCTGTAAATTTAGTTTGGTTGATAGACAAACGATAGAGGTAACTGTTTCAACCAGCTTTAGAACTGAGGCACTAGCCTTCTCAACTCAAAGAGGGCTCTCTCATGTCACTTTATGTTTCTTTGGAAATCGATGGCTAGATTTGGTTTGTTTTGGGGGTTTAATAAAGTTGTTGGAAAGGAAGGGGAGGAGCATTTTGGGCTATGGAGTCTGTTGCCGTCCTTATACACACTTGTAAATGTGAGTCAAGTCCTTCTCACTTGGTGTGTCCTAGGAGGCACAATGACTAGGTTCAAAGTGCATGCTATAAGTTTGGCTTGAACCTCTTCCGTCTAGGCTTACTCTTAGGGAAGCCAAGGGGGGTAGTCCCTCATTTCTAGATAATATTTAGAGTTTAAGTTCTAGGAGTTGATTTTAATTCGTTAAGGTTAGGGGGAGTCTAACCTATGATGCTAAGGAAGCAATGCAAGATGCAAGGGTTAGTTATGTCAAGCAAGCCTTTCCCTAGGTCAACGAAGACTAGTGCCTAAGGTTGGGCAAGGGGTCAACTAAAGTTATAGGGTGTTTCATTACAATATGATTACAAAGAATAGTTATGCCACAAGAATTGCTAGATACAATTACTTACAATAAAGAATGCTAAGATACAATTATACAACACAACAAGCTAACCATGTATTGTTTGTATGTGCGGGATATAAAGAATATCAAGGAAAGAGCATCAACAACACATCAAAGCCAAGCATGCCCCAATAGCACTTACTCTATTGGACTGCCCCTCAATGGCAACATCAACACAATAAAAATTCATAAGGACACTTAGAAGATTTATAAATTTAAATCACAAGTGTTCCACAATTATTAAATCAAGTGTTCTTAAGTGTTTTGGTCACTTTATGATGTCTTAAAATGATGAATTAATGCCAAAACCGAAACTTACTTTAGCTTATTAAGTGTGTTATTTAAGCGTATGAATGAAGCACTGAACACATGTAAAGCAATGGAAAGGAAGYTRGAATAACGATTTAGTGTGTTRCCATGATTAAACCATAAACATGAAATAGCTTGTTATGAAAGATATTAAAGCACAAGGGCAAGAACAACTTGCCAAAGAATAAAAGAGAGAAGAACTCAAGCTTATACCACTTATATTGTATTTGTTTAGAGCATTAATATCAAAGCATTAAGTGTGTAAGAGAATCTTGAGGAATTAGAAGTATGCCTACACTATCAACTTATCCAACAATATTTGCTTAAGTGTGATGGCAAGTGGCCTTAGAAATATGATAACATGAAAAGAAAATCACTTGCTAAACCATTTAATGTGTTGCATTAAAGCATGTAAATGAGATAGATCTTTAAGATAGATTATAACATGCAACTAGATCTAACAAATTTGATTATTCCCGAAGGGCTTAAGCTATGGATTAATATGTGTGAGATCTATATCTAGAAGATTTAGAGCATTAGAATAAGAGATCAAAAACAACACATTACTTATCCTAGCCTTACAGTTTTGGGGGGTTTCTCTCCCAAGGTGTAGGAAATTATTTTGACTTAGAAAATTCTTGAAAGAGAAATGAAACAACAAGCCAAGCAACTCAATGGCACAATGAGGAGGCAAGCCAACCTTGTTGTGCTAATGAGGTTGTGAGGAAAGCAAGCAAGCCAAGCAAACTATCAAAATAAGGCTCACTAACCCCATGTCCTAGCTTAGAAATGATTTAAAAATGAAAGAAACTTGAGAATGGACATATATCTAAGCTCATGCGTGGGAGGAGGCCATACCAATCCCTCTACCAAGCTCTTGAGCTACTAAAAATCAGCAAGAATGACTAGATCTATGTGCAAGAAGATAGAAAAGACCAAGAAAGGGTTGAGAATTGTTACCCACTTGAAGTGAAGGGTCTTGGAGTGTTGTGTGGATATTTTAGGGCAAATTAATCCCCTCAACCTGCTGCAAACCTGCAAAAACCAGAAAGCTATGCTTGCTGGAAAATCTACACACAACCAACCATGTGAAGAAACATTTCTGTTTTTAGGGAAAAAAAAATTATCCTTAAAAATGCAAGATTAAATATGATTTAGGTGACCATTAAACCATGTTAATCTAGCTGAAATATATATGTAATTATAAGCAAGTGGAAGAATAAGTAATGATAAGAAAAACAGAGTTTATATGTGCTCTAAGGGAGGACTCTTCCATGAGGCAATCACAATAAAGCTCTTGAAGCCAAACCTGCAACACTTGACAAGATCATATGTATACAAAGATAATATGGCTGAATATGCTAATAAGATGAAATACTTGAACCCTATCTAGCAAACCCACATATATAGATCTACAAGAACACTCGTTGTTAGATCTACCCAAGTAACACTTTACCCAAGATCTAATCTATGCATCAATCAAATCAAACATTTACAAATTTACCTCACATGTAGCAAGAACAAAAATACTTGTTGCTCTCCCAATGATCCTCCAAATTTTCTCCTTTATTACTCAAAAATGGATCTTGGAGAAATACTTGCTCCAAAACCCTAAGAGCCAAAGAATGGAAGATGGACAAGAAAGAGAGAGAGAGAGAGAGAGAGAGAGAGAGAGAGAGAGAGAGAGTGGAAAATCAAGTAGCATAAAAATAGCTCAAGATATGGTAAAGATAAAGCGAGGAGAGGGATCTATTTATACTTGGAGAGGAAAACTCACCCCTCTTGGATCAATGCCAAGTGTCCACCACCAAGCACAAGCTATAATCCCAAGGGTAGGGTGCACCATCTAGGGTGTGGATGAGTGGTAGGGTGTTGGGATCAAGAAAAGAGGGTAGTAGGAGGCTAGGGAAGTGTGCCAAGTGAGAAAGAGGCCCCCAAAATATTTAAAAAAAAAATTCTAGAATTTTCCAAGTGAAAGGGGGTGTAACTTCTCAAGGAGGGAGCACCACTTGAGGGTTTAGCAAGGAGTGGAGAGGGACAAATGAGGGGAATGGAGTGAGGAAGAATTAGGGGGTAACATGGAGGGTATAGGAAGGTAAAACACAAGTGAGAGGGGTCCACCACCCCTTCTAAAATCAAGTTGCAACGTTTCACTCACAAGGGGGGCGTAACTTCCCCTAGGGGCGTGATGGTTGAGTGAGTGAGGTGGGTGAGAGGTTAGGAAAAGGTTAGAACAAGTTGGGTGGGTTAGGAAATGGCTAGGTAACCTCTCTCAATATTTATCCACCTTTTATCATCCTTTTAACTCATTATTACAATTTTTACATGTTTTCTATGTCAAGACTTAGCAATTAAAATTGTTGTTTTTGACTGACTCACACTCCAGGTGGACAAACCCATAGCAGAATTTATCTAACTGAGTTGGAACTTGGTCCATGGGTGTAGGGGGCATCATTCCATTTATTTTTAGCATAAATACCCCTATCAAAAGTTCCATGACCTAGGTTTTACAATTTTTTCCCAAAAATAATTAATTAATTAAATAATTAAACCTCCAAACTTAGGGAAATTTAATTAAAAATTAATTAATTAAAAAAAAAAAACTAATCTAGACTCGATGGAATTCCGCAAAAATTTCGAATATGTATTGCATGGTCATTTACATCATTCCTAACAATAGTTACCAGAAGATAAGCCCATTGGAACACCCTTCACCACTTTGGAGGAATTATTGCAAGTGTGAGGGAAAAAATCAAGGGAAATCAATAAGGATGAAAATCCCAATTAATAAACTGAGGATAAAAAACCCTCGGTGAAAATAAATCTCCCAATGAACCGATCCCAAGGTAACTAAACTAACTATGAGCCATGCAGACCTATTACATTATTGACCCACGCAGGGGTGCGGAAATTCCAGTTACAAAAAGAAGTGTTGGGATAAAAAATGCCCTGTAGAACCAAATAGTCTTCGCAAAATGAGCATATGATGATGCATCTCTTCATGGCACATGGATTTGACCCCTTAGTTGGATAGGTGGCCAACATCTGGGTCTACATGGGGACGTGTGTTCGATCTTCTCACATGAGACGAAGAGCATACAAGAATCCAACTCCTACAAAACATAGTGCTCACCAATAACCAACATAAGGATACATATATACATGATGAAATAAATAAATGTTATAAGCAACATTTACAAAATGAAATAAATAAAGTACAACATTTATAATTTTACAAAATGAAATCTATGATACCGAAAAATTTCTAAGTGCATGTTTACATAATGAATGAAATAATACAAAATTAAGATACAAGGAAAAAGGTTAGAGATACGTTACAGAGGG
>JZKD02S0636433.1:689777-718447 GCA_000966675.3 Picea glauca | reverse complement strand
CAAAACAATAATGAGTCATATTTACATCAAACAATATTGGTTCCATTACCCAAACCTTTGTGCTACAGGGCTTTCTTCAAGGGTTGACATCAATGACAACCAACCTTAATCAACACGTCCTGGTAAGCCACGACTGGTTGTTTCTCAACAGAACTCTTAGGAGGATTATCTATGGCTTTAAGTAGCTTTTCCCTTTGTGAAGGGAGCTTCATAATCTTTGAAACTGGCACTAACATTTTTACACTATTCAACCATCCACCCAAGTCAATATTCAATTCAACATTAATAGACACATTTGACTTAGGAGGAGATACCTTGGGAGCACTAGTTTGACCTTTATCTTGACTTTTATTTCCACTCTTTTGGTATGTAATTCCTCTATACTTAGCCATTTCTACAACTTGTTGGGGTGTGGGCTTGGGACTATACTTTTCTGTTGCCTTATCAACATTATTGTTCATGAAATTTACACTACTTCCACGATCCTCAAAATCCATCCAATCATATCCATTTCCATAGTACATTTCACCACACATATTTATTTGTTCATTTCCTTGGTTTCAGTAATCATTATCACATTCTTCAAGGAAAACCAGGCAACTTGATTCCTCATGAAACTCACCACAAGGTCTACAATAAGGTATAGAGCGTTAATCTACCAAGTTGGTGGATTCAAAAGGATTAGGTGGACTTTGATCATTTTGGGGAGGTCTTCTTGGCCACTTATCACTTGTCTTATGTTGTTGTCTATTACTTTGGGACCTCTCCATAGTGATCAACCTATTTTGCAAGGCATTGATCTGATTGGTATGGTTCACTTCCATTTGTTTAATTAACTGGGTCAATTCTTTAATTCCATCACTTGATGATTCTTGACCCTCATCCTTCTTCTTCTTTTCATAATTAACTTTTGAAGGAGATCCTCTTGTGAAACCAGGAATGTTGGACTTCCTAGCCTCAAGGATGTTTTGTTCAATTCTTAAAGCTGTGGCTTGTGCTGATCCCAAAGTTTGAGGATCCTTATCCCTTAAGTCATACCTCATTTCACCTTCAAATGCCTCTATATATTAAATCAATATTGTAGTATCTGATGGCTTAATGTCATTATGAAGGCCTTTCACCAAGCTATTGAACTTAGTGTTAAATTCCACCACCGTTTCGTTTTCTTTCTTATGGCTAGTGGTAAGGGTAGCAAGCTGAAATCTATGTTGTTTTTTATCAGCCCATCTCTTCCTAAATTCATTCAATATCTCATCAAGGGTGATAAACTTGTTTGCATCAAAATCTGTAAACCATTCTGCAACATATCCTTCCAAAGAATACACAAACAAAGTCATCTTCACGTCTTCTTCATCATGACCCCCACAATATCTTTGCACACACATCCAGAAATTCAGGATATGAGTCTTATCACTTATAGCATTGTTCCCTTGAAAGATTGGTAACTTGTCAATGGATTTTTCATGAACTGCGTGAGGGGCACGTTGGATTGCTGCAAAGTTCAAAGGTCTAAAAAATATACTCATAGTTACGTTAGAAGTATTAGTGGGATTATTAACAATTGGTTGATTATTAGTTTGGAACAATAATTGGATATCAGTGAGTGCTTCTTCCCCAAGAATTCCAAGTAGTCTCCTAGGAGCAAGGCAGTTTAGTCTCCTCCTATAAACCTTTTTGGGTTCGGGAAAAGAATAAACCACTCCTTGTGAAGTGCTCCTAGTAGTATACTTGCTAGATTTTTTCAATGGAGTCGCCACTTGGAAAAGAATCACACAAAGCTATCCAATACAAGCTCAAAGAATTTTAAGGCCTAAAACATTTTTATTGTTTAGTTCTTAAAAAATCAAGTTAAAATCGTTTTGACCAAGGACAAATGACTTGTCCCTGACAACAACACCAAATATGTTGTCATCCTTATACACACTTGCAAACATGAGCCAAGTCCTGCTCACTTAGTGTGTCCTTGGAGGCATAATACCTAGGTTCAAAGCCCACACTGTCACTTTGGCTTAAACCTCTTCTGTCTAGGCTTACTCCTAGGGAAGCCAAGGGGGGTAGTCCCTAGTTTCTAGATAAGATTTATAGTTTAAGTTCTAGGATTTGATTTTAATTCATTAAGGTTGGGGGGGATTCTAACCTATGATGCTAAGGTAGAAATGCAATATGCAAGGGTTAGTTATTTCAAGCAATCCTTTCCCTAGGTCAACTAAGACTAGTGCCTAAGGTTGGGCAAGGGGTCAAATAAAGTTATAGGGTGTTTCATTACAATATGATTATAGTTATGCCACAAGAATTGCTAGATACAATTACTTACAATAAATAATGCTAAGATACAATTATACAACACAACAAGCTAACCACGTATTGTTTGTATGTGCAGGATATAAAGAATATAAAGAAAAGAGCATCAACAACACATCAAATCCAAGCATGCCCCAATAGCACTTACTCTATTGGAATGCCCCTCAATGGCAACATCAACACAATAAAGATTCACAAGGACACTTAAAAGATTTATAAATTTAAAGCACAAGTGTTCCACAATGATTAAATCACTTAGTTGATTTTACTCACAAAGCATTACTTGTATTACGAGATTGAAAGATTGAGTTACAAGTGCTAAACCTTAAGATTTATTAGATTAAGCCAAGGTTTGATTACTTAGTGAGTTAAAGGGTTCCTTAAGAATGTAAGATTTTAATTACCCTTATTAAGTGTTTCACCAAAAACCTCCTCCCCCGGTTGCCAAATAGTTGCTGGATGCTCAAGAAGTATGGCAACGAGGCCTACCCTAGCTTCGCAGGTCAGCCCGAAAGATTGAGTTTTTATGGAAAGGACACTCACCACCATGAGACCGTCCCCAGCCTAACACCTTCTGTTTCCCTCCTCAATCCCCATTTTAGATGGTGAATATGGTGGTCTAAGGTACCCTATTAAGTCTACTAAGTTGATATATCAATTGGTTAGACTTAAAGGTGTGTTCTTACGTGTTTTGGTCACTTTATGGTATCTTAAAATGATGAATTAATGCCAATACCGAAACTTACTTCATCTTATTAAGTGTGTTATTTAAGCGTATGAATGAAGCACTGAACACATGTAAAGCTATGGATAGCAAGCTAGAATAACGATTTAGTGTGTTACCATGATTAAACCATAAACATGAAATAACTTGTTATGAAAGACATTAAAGCACAAGGGAAAGAACAACTTGCCAAAGAATAAAAGAGAGAAGAACTCAAGATTATACCACTTATCTTGTGTTTTTTTAGAGCATTCAGATCAATGCATTAAGTGTGTAAGAGAAGCTTGAAGAATTAGAAGTATGCCTCCACTATCAACTTATCCAACAATATTTGCTTAAGTGTTATGGCAAGTGGCCTTAGAAATATGATAGCATGAAAAGAAAATCACTTGCTAAACCATCTAAGCATTAACCATTTAATGTGTTGGATCAAAGCATGTAAATGAGATAGATATTTAAGATAGATTATAACATGCAACTAGATCTAAGAAAGTTGATTATGCCCCAAGGGCTTAAGATATGGATTGATATGTGTGAGATCTAGATCTAGAAGATTTAGAGCATTAGAATAAGAGATCAACAAAAACACATTACTTATCCTAGCCTTACAATTTTGGGGGGTTTCTCTCCCAAGGTGTAGGAAATTATTTTGACTTAGAAAATTCTTGAAAGAAAAATGAAACAACAAGCCAAGCAACTCAATGGCACAATGAGGAGGCAAGCCAACCTTGTTGTGCTAATGAGGTTGTGAGGAAAGGAAGCAAGCCAAGCAAACTATCAAAAGAAGGCTCACTAACCCCACGTCCTTTCTTAGAAATGATTTAGAAATGAAAGAAACTTGAAAATGGACCTAGATCTAAGCTCACACATGGGAGGAGGTTGTACCAATCCCTCTCCCAAGCTCTTGAGCTACTAAAAATCAGCAAGAATAACTAGATCTATGTGCAAGAAGCTAGAAAAGACCAAGAAAGGGTTGATAATTGTTACCCACTTGAAGTGAAGGGTCTTGGAGTGTTGTGTGGCTATTTTAGGGAAACTTGACCACCTCAACCTGCTTCTGCAAAAACTAGCAAGATATGCTTGCTAGAAAATCTACACACAACCAACAACGTGAAGAAAAAAAATTGTTTTTAGGGCAGACATTTTTCTCCTTAAAAACTCAAGATAAAATATGATTTAGGTGACCATTAAACCATTTTAAGATAGATGAAATATATATGGAATGATAAGCAAGTGGAATAATGAGTAATGATAAGAAAAATGGAGTTTATATGTGCTCTAAGGGAGGACTCTCCCGTGAGGCAATCCCAATAAAGCTCTTGAAGCCAAACCTGAAACACTTGATAAGATCATATGAATACAAAGATAATATGGCTGAATATGATAATAAGATGAAATACTTTCACCCTATCTAGCAAACCCACATATATAGATCTACAAGAACACTCGTTGTTAGATCTACCCAAGTAAAACTTTACCCAAGATCTAATCTATGCATCAATCAAATCAAACATTTACAAATTTACCTCAGATGTAGCTAGAACAAAAATACTTGTTGCTCTTCCAATGATCCTCCAAAGTTTCTCCTTTATTACTCAAAAATGGATCTTGGAGAAATACTTGCTCCAAAACCCTAAGAGTCAAAGAATCGAAGATGGACAAGAAAGAGAGAGAGAGAGAGAGTGGAAAATCAAGTAGCATAACAATAGCTCGAGATATGGTAAAGAGGAAGTGATGAGAGGGATATATTTATAATTGGAGAGGAAAAACAACCCCTCTTGGATCAATGCCAAGTGTCCACCACCAAGCACAAGATAGAATCCCAAGGGTAGGGCACACCATCTAGGGTTTGAGAGGTGGATCTAGGGTGTGGATGAGTGGTAGGGTGTTGGGATCAAGAAAATAGGGTTGTGGGAGGCTATGGAAGTGTGCCAAGTGAGAAATAGGGCCCCAAAATATTTAAAAATATTTTCTAGAATTTTCCAAGTGAGGGGGGGCGTGACTTCTCAAGGAGGGCACACCACTTGAGGGTTTTGCAAGGAGTGGAGAAGGATAAATGAGGGGAATGGAGTGAGGATGAGTTAGGGGGTGACGGGGAGGGTAGAGGAAGGTAAACCAAAAGTGAGAGGGGTCCACCACCCCTTCTAAAATCAAGTTGCAACGTTTGACTCACAAGGGGGGCGTAACTTCCCCCAGGGGCGTGTGGGTTGAGTGAGTGAGGTGGGTGAGAGGTTGGGAAAATGTCACAACAAGTTGGGTGGGTTAGGAAATGTATAGGTAATTTCTCTCAATATTTATCCACCTTTTATCATCCTTTTAACACATTATTACAATGTTTACATTTTTTCTATGTCAAGACTTAGCAATTAAAATTGTTGTTTTTGATTGACTGACACTCTGGGTGGACAAGCCCATAGAAAACGTTGTCCGACTGAGCTAAAACTTGGTCCATGGGTGTAGGGGGTCTCATTCCATTTCGTCTGAGCACAAATATGCCTGTCAAAAGTCCCAGGACCTAGTTTTTACAATTTTTTCTAAAAAATAATTAATTAATTAAACAATTAAGCCTCCAAACTTAGGGAAATTTAATTAAAAATTAATTAATTAAAAAAAAAAAAAAAACTAATCTAAACTCGATGGAATTTTGAAAAACTTTCTGAGATGTCTTGCATGGTCATTTACATCATTCCTAACAATAGTTACCAGAATATAAGCCCATTGGAATGCCCTTCACCACTTTGGAGGAATTATTGCAAGTGTGAGGGAAAAATTCAAGGGAAATCAATAAGGCTGAAAATCCCAATTGATAACCTGAGGATAAAAAACCCTCAGTGAAAGGAACTCCCCCAATGAACCGATCCCAAGGTAACTGACCTAACTATGATCCATGTAGACCTATTAGATTATTGACCCATGCAAGGGTGCGGAAATTCCAGTTACAAAAAGAAGTGTTGGGGTAAAAAATGCCTTGTAGAACCAAATAGTCTTCGAAAAATGAGCATCTAATGATGCACCTCTTCATGGCACATGGATTTGACCCCCTTAGTTGGATAAGAGGTCAACAGAGTTAAAATTCTAAAATTGAATGAAAACATTAACTGGCCTATAGAACTCTCCAGAGGATAAAGGCTAAATGAGGCAATGAATCTGAGTTATAATTTGAATTTAATTAGAGTGGTAAGAGGAAAGAGAAACATACAACTGCATCAGATCATTACAGGAATGAATTCTGAATTAGCTAAGAAGAAACATACACAGTTTAAATTGCTTAAGCCAAGAGCATCAAATGATGAATTTTGGGCCTTTAACTCTCCAATTTAAACAGAAGAAAAATGCATATGGAGTAAAAGATCACAGGAAGCACATACAATGAGTGAAGACAAAACTCATATCACCACCATTATAATCTTTTCATAGAGACTTCAAAGCTGCTCCATATGTATTCAATTCAGCCCTAGAAAATTACAATGAATTTCAGAACAACCAGAACTGTGCCCTTGCACTTCTATCCACCATTAATACACTCAGAACCTCTAACACTTATACAATTTGAGTTGCTTCAGTGTGCAACCGGTTACAATAACTGAAATGAAACATTTTAGCTTCTACAATGATTACAAATGACAATTTTCAGAAAAAAAAAAATGTTTCATGATCCCTACAGATTCCTCTGATGCTCCAACTCCTTCCTT
Organism: Picea glauca; assembly: GCA_000966675.3. Classification (NCBI taxonomy): domain Eukaryota; kingdom Viridiplantae; phylum Streptophyta; class Pinopsida; order Pinales; family Pinaceae; genus Picea; species Picea glauca. The sequence continues at coordinate 711,730 of JZKD02S0636433.1, read as the reverse complement.
TGTCACGTTCTCTTTGAAATGCCACTCATAATATTTCAAATATAATTTCATTTATCCATATTCTCATTAAACATTTGGGAATAATATATTTGAAATAAAAATAATTACCAAATACTTTTCTATCCTGTAGAATTAAATTTCCATAATTTAATTCATGCTTGTGGTTTTTAAGACCATGTCTTGTTTGTCCAATTCACCATTTCATTGTAAAATATTTAATTTTACCATTTCCCTGTGAAAAACATTTACTCTATAATGTTTTTCCAATTTACCGTTTCACTGTGGAAAAACATTTATTGTGTAATGTTTCTCCAATTTACCGTGTTTGGCAAAATACCTTTTATCTTCTTCTTTTACTTCTGTAATAAAAATTATCCAATTTTTTGTTGACGTGCATCTTCCATTTAATTATTTTCCATGGAAATAAACATTAGTCTCCTTGATTTGTAAAATTTAAATCTTACCTCTGTAAAACCTTTTCACCGTGAGGAGGAATCTCATTTATTAGAAATTCCATAATTGTTGTTGAAATGCACTCCTGGAAAAATGTCACACATAAAACATATGATAAAATGGTGCATTTATCACATCGGGATTGGGTTGGAGTGGTTTAATTCAAACTACTTTTACCTCCGATGTGCTCCACGTAAAAACATGTGTCCACCAAATAAACCACGGTAGTATTCCCTGGTCCGCCTTCACATAATTAACCTCGTTACTTCAATCCCTGATATGTATGTGTGCGCTCCATCCAACCTTTGAATTTTCCACATTATAAATTGAGATTCATGCCCATGATATGATTTGACGTGATTCCATAAATTAAATATTGGATTAAATATTAATATAAATATTTTAATATAAAAATATTTATATTAATAATAAACATTTTTTCCAATTTTTTAAAGACTTTGGGCATATGAGGCTTTAACATATGACTTTGTGGATAGGATAAGGGTGCTTAATAAAAGGAATATTTTTTTTATTTTCAATGGAAATATGAAAATAAGGGTAAAAATGAATGAAGTGATGGAACTAAATGAATTAGATAAGCATTAAGGCTAGGTATAGGTTTGGGATATTTGTCAAATTTTTTACTTATGGAAGACATGACTATTTTGGATGATCAATTGAGTGAAGGATTTAGGTGATGGGAGATTGACAAAGCTGGTGAAAAAGTTTTAAAGTCTGAGTGGAAAAATAGCATAAGGACAAGACGCTTTGGGAAAAATTAATACAAACTAGCAAGTGATAAAAGAACCATGGATCCACATGGCTCTCTGAGGGGATGCCATGTCACCCCTCCAACCACCCGACCTTGCCTCATCATCCTCCGTCACAAACTCCTTTCTCTCTCCTCCACCTATCACCTCTCTCTCTTTCTTAGATTTACCTTACCTTTACACTTCATTATATACATAAAATAAAATAAAATATTATTAAATATGAGACCCCACCCAGACCAGTTTCCACATGGCACCACCAAAATGGTCCATGCCACCGGTGGATCTTATCCTATCCTTTACTTTCGGTGTGAAACCCACTCATGGCTAGATATGATAGTGGAGATGATCGGGGATGAATCAAGGATCAAGGGTTGATTTCATAGGTTGCATCACTTAGGATTTAACATCACATTCACCCTCCAAAACTGCCATACCTATGAGGGTACACATGGCACTCTTGCATCCATTTCAGAGGTTTAAAAACATTTCCAAAACCACTCACCTGAACCTTCGAAACCACCAGTGATATCAGGCCACCTCCATGGACTGTTTCCCACCTTGATGGTCTACCACCCTACCACCAAGGTGTTCCATAGTGACAGTCCATGTCACCACTACCACATCACTCACCACATGGCCTCCATGTCATGATGATGTCATAATTCCCAAATTTTTCCCATATCCAAAAAATGCATAATTTCAAGAAAATGTCGTGGGCCACCCAATCACCCTCCAGCTCGACCTCTATGCAACTAACAATATTTTAGCCTGTAATTCAACCAATATGGCCTAAGTGCTACAAGTGACGCTCTGATACCAATCTATGACATACCCCGACACATGAGTACCTCAAAATTGACGTTCTTGGAAAAATTATGAATTTATGCTATCGTTTTTAATTAATCAAGAAGAATGCATGCCAAACAAGAGCTCATGCAATATTCAAGAACATGTTAGTTAATTACAAGAAAATTCCCAATTCATCTTAAAACAAAAACAAGATTATTATAACCTCAACACATAGACAATTAATATACAATGGAATATAAATTGCAAAGAAAACATAGAGAGCACTTATATTTCAAATAAATCAATCATCGAATGGTTGCAAACATCAGACGTTACACCCAACCTGTTAGGGACCTAACCTCCCTAACCCCTCACGTAGGTAGAATATTATATTTTCCATGTAATAAAGGCCAACATTAGTTAATAAGGCCTATTTAATACTATGAAAAAGTCTAATGTAAGAAGACTTGATAGAAGCTTCCACTTCTAGAAATATATTTCTATAGAATGTTCTTTAGAAGACATAATTAGTATAAATAATTGTAGAATACATGAGAAAGTCCTTTCTTGAGAATCATTGTAATATAGCTCTACTCTGTTGTAGGTTTCCCCCTCGAAGAGGCAAGTGAACTTGGATTTCTATCAATAAAGGTATCATTTTGGTGTCGTGATTCTCTATATTTTGTTTTTCTGTTAGTATTTGTTGCAATATTTATGTTTCTTCTTATTATAATATATCTGGTACCTTACAAATGGTATTAGATATCTTTACTCTGTAGAAATTGTGGGTAATTTTTTTTCAGGGTAGAGATCTGTACTGTTGATGTTTTTAAAGAACAACGATTTATCATTCAGTGAGTAAAAATATGGATGGGGAAGACTACATGAAAAAAATATAGACAAATTCATGGGGTTACCCAAAACAAACATTTCACCTCGTTGGAAACCTCTATAAAACCTATTGGTACCCCTTTGAGCAGTACTGCATCAGACAAAATTTGTACATGTCCATCACTCCCACATACTATCAAGTATATAGGGAGTCCCCTAGGTCTCCTGAAACCATCTCTAGATCATCCAATCGGTCACTTGACTACTATAGTGACATTGATATAAACACTCGGGAATATACTCTCTAGTATCTGGGTAATCAGGTAGTACAACTAGGGGTATAGTCAAGCCTCCTTAGTTGGTTCCCTAATATATTGGGCTGAGTACTACTATTTGACCCTTCACATATATCAAAGAGCTATAGCACAAGGAAAACCATTGTCTTTAGGAACCCGGAAAAATCCTAACCCTCGGGAATGGAATATAGTAGAAAATGAACATAAGAGATATCTTTTCACACAACCCTACCTCCTACATTTTGGTCATGCAATTCCTACACAACTTTTCTTGTTAACACTTTGGGAATTTCGTCACTGCAGTATTCTTCAAGCTAGAGTATAACTTTGAATAAGTAAAAAAATAAAATAATAATGGTCTCACTAGCACCCTTATTTGGGACCTATCCCATTGGATTCCTTTCTTCTCCTTGATTGCAGTGGTACATATCACTTGTAAGCCTTTTTTTCCATGGACCCACCCACCCTTCCTCACACTATTATTTTCCACCTATCCCTTTGGATCTTGTTCTTTTCCCTGATCACAGTGGTACCTATCACCACTCTATTTTTTTTTCATGGACCCATCCACCCTTCTCGACACCCTTATTTTCCACCTATCCCATTGTATTCCTCTCTTTTCCTCATCCACCATGATACCCCTCATATGTAACCTTTTTTCTGTGTGGACCCACCTGCCCATTTTTTGTTTCTCCCCAAATGAATCTCAGGCGCAATTAAGAACTCAACAATTTGATCACTATAAATGAACAAAAAAAGAATTCCATCAAATGTCTCACTTCCAATATTGCTACCCTCAACTCTGATAATGTTACCCTCAACTCTGATAATGCTACCCTCAAATATGATAATGCTACCACTTCATGAGTCAATTCCAGGGCCCTACCTCCTCTAAACAACCTTACCACCATGAAGGTGTTGACTCTTACCATTAACAATCCTTTCATTTCAATCAATCTCATCGAGAAATACGTCTTCCTAGAGTTGAGGTGAAAAAATTTGATGGCTCAGATCCAACGGGATGGGTTGAAAAAATGGAACATTATTTCTCCTTTCATGGCATCACTAATGAATTGGAAAAATTTCATTATGGTTTCCTCTATTTGGATCCTAATCATTGGAAATGGTGGAAATTGTTGGCACCCAAAGTTTTAGGTAAATATTGTGTGCACATAAAAATAAAGTTGTGCATGCCTATTTAGTTTTTGCACGTACTCAAACAGTTACGCAATCGGTGGTAAAAGGAGGGGCACCAATTCAAGTTTTTCTAATGTGTTCCAGTACAAGTTCTTCCAATGCAAAATAGTATGAGTTTTGTGATGCACACCATAAATTAAGAATACACCATATGCACATTGGAATCAAGAAAATAATCTTCAAGAAATCTTCTTGAATGATTACTCCAGGAAGCACGAGAGATCTTGGAGCAATAAGGAGATGAGATGGAAATGTAGTTAATATTGCCACAAATCCAAAGAGGCTACGTGGAATGCATGCAGGTGATAGAATTGCATGAGATTACTATTCATAGGAGTGAGTGTGGCATAACTAAAAGTGACAGAGCGTGAGAGCCAAGAAGAAGATAAAAGGGAGAAACAACAACATAAAGAGAGTTGGTTAGTTAGATACTCAGTTGGATAGCCAATTTTAGGTTTTTGTTGTCAATGTCCTTGAGCTCACTCTGAGCCTATGTTTTGTAATGTATTTGGTTGTGAGTCTGGGTCTGTAATACTATTATATTATGAAATAATGCACATGACACTATGTAATGTAACACTGAGAAAATGTATAAGAGCACAGGGCTCTATCGTTGTCAATTGATGGGTTTCTTAATGTATGTCTATGAATGGTTGACTGAAGATAATAAAGATATAGTGATTCTTGTCTTATGATGTGTTGATCATGTGTCAAATGAATGTATCTTCTATTGTTACATATTGTTAGTCATTAAGTAGATTTCAATGGATTGTATGAATGCAAACCCAGATGGATTCTTGTGTAATTAGTATTTCATCACCGACACAAGACCATAAGGTCTCTGTGATTCTCTTGGCGTCTTAGTTGAGACCTTCTTTAGTCTTTGGATGAGGATTGATATGCTGAAGCATTTGGATTGTTTTTGGTCAACTATAGACAAAACCTAGGTATTCAAGCCCCCAACATTAAGAAGGATGTGTGTAAGTGTGGAATGACCCAAAAAATGGTTTCGTTGTTAGGAATTGAAGGTTTTGTATTGAATGATGAAGGCAAATAATGAGGTGGTATCCATATCGAGAAGAAATTCAATATTGGTTGACTACGAAGGAATATGATTTTACTCAGCGGGAACTCAATGTATGAATGCCAATGTGGAGCAATGGGAGAATAGCTTTATCTACACTGATATGCATGAAATCTTCTTTGTTGAATTTTTTTGTCTATTGTATGAATTGTTGAAGAGGAAAATTTCTCTAATACTACTTTGAGACCTCAAGAACCATTGGTCTAGGATCATATCACAATTGATAATTTGAATAAATTGGATAGCAAGTGGACTCAATCCATTGAATTCTAGTTTGATCGAGTGAAGGAAGGGTATAAAATTGAGTTTTCTATTAAGTACACTGATTATTTCAACGAGATTGAAAGGAAGTTCACTAAGGTTCCTCGAAAAATGATGCTAGAAGAGATCCCACTCTGGATAAATATGTTGCTCATGGAGAAGGGTATGATGCACATGGATCTTGATAGGATGGTTGAGTAGACTCCCCTAGTGCTGGGGTGGGGGGATGAATAGACAGGGGAGAATTGAGAGAAGATATGGATCCACTAGGGAGGATTCAAAATATTGTTGAAATGAAGTGAGAAATAAGATAGAACCAGAAGAGAAGAGAAGAGAGAGAGATAAAATATATGCAAGAAGAGTTTAGTCAAGGAGGAGAGATGTAATATGTAACGTACCCATCCACCCACAGGATGGCCAGGCTACCTCAAAAAACTCACTTTGAAACCGATTTTGAATTTTGATAATAATTAATTCGAAAAGAAGCGTAAAAGATTTCAATAAACACATATGAAATAATCATATTCATGCTAAACTATCCAATAAAGGAACAACATTCCATGCACAACAATAACCATCAAGTATGCACAACATAATATGAATATAAGATATAATAATAATACACAATGGAATATAAATATACAAAAAACATAGAGAGCACTTATTTTTAATTAAACCATCACCAACTTGCTACAGACCAAGGATGTTCCTCTCAACCATAGACACTATTTTTCAAATTCTTAACAACAGGTCACTCCTGAGCTAGGGCTATGAATCCACAAGGAAGAGTCTTAGGCAAAGTCTAAAAATCACAACAGTTGGCTAATTATCTCTCAGGTTTTCCCAACCACACAACAATCCTTATTTCCATCTCTCTTTCCACTTCAACCTGCACAACCCAAAGAAATGAACCCCTTTCTCTACCATGTAGTTCCTCAGGCTATTCCATTTCTCTCAAGGGCTTTAGTGCTACTGGTCAAGAAATATCCATGATGGAAACTCCAAGGATTCTCAGCTATGACAGTTATTTGATAACTACTATCAATCTCATGCACACAGGAATCCATTCCCACCTGGAATGATCAGTAATTCCTCACAACCATCTCAAAATGGATCTCCTTCTCATGCCATTCATTTCCATGCTCATCCCAAGAGCACACAAATTAGAAAGAGTGAAATGAGGAATTCTCAAAATGAAATGATTAACCAAGAACAACCAACAACCCACATACATGTTTTATATAATTACAAGAACCAATAACCACATGGCCTCCCCAAGAAGGTCACGTAACCACTTTTCTCAATTAAACCCAAAATGGGTAAATAAAATATAATAAAAAGACTTAGTCCCTTTATCCCTCTCTCTCGTGGAATCATAGCCCCCTATCTCTTGTCCTTGTCTATTTTTCAACCAATGATGTATTTTATTAATATATATAGATGTATTACATTTCTAGGAACTCCATCCCTTTTCCAACTTTACTGGCTCACCAACCTAAGTCATATTTACATAATACATTCTTGTTTATAGAGATAAAAAATTGGGGTGTTACATCGCCCTCCCCTTATTTTGGCACTATCCTTAGTGCACAACACCATACCGATGTTCTTACAATTCTAGGCACTCTAGCCTTTAATACACACAAGATATCCAACCAATTACTTATATACATAGGCACTCTGGCCGAAAATAAAACATGCATGCATAGGCATTCCGACCCAAAAAATGTATAATGATATCCATAAGTTATATTTCTGGCAGCAGTTCCAAACAACAAGCTCTCCTTCCCTATCAACCTGCACAACCCAAAGAGATGAAACCCTTTCTCTTCCATGCAATCCCTTAGGATGTTCCACTTCTCTCCAGGGCTCCAGTGCATTCAACTAGGAATTTTCAGAGTTGCGGCTTCAAGAACTCCAGCTACAACAAGTCCACTGGAATTTTTTCATTCCATGCCTTCATCATTGAGCTTGATTTGCTTCTAGTAATATTTTTCCTGAGCTTCCATATTCCATATCCAACATCTCATACAGTCATCATGAGATATAATTATAACAATTTTCAATCATAAATGTCAAATTTGTTTTATCCAGGAAACAAAATTTCCAAGCATGAGCTTCCTGCTTATAATTTGTTTGGCTCTTTGTTATAGAATTTTTTTCCACACTCCATGAATCTTTCTTTGATGGCCTTAAATTTCCCTCTGCAGACTCACATTACCCCATTTTTTCACTCCAGATCTAAAATTACAAATTTTTGTCCATATACACGGGCCTCGGTTAGATAGCTCGTGTATACGAGGTTGCTCCATTACAACCTGCGTACATCGGGTTTTGTGATAAAAAAATAAAATATGTTGGGTTTCCATGCCATGTCACAAGATCCATGATCCTTGACCTTCCATATACTAGAAACGCTCCGACCCGACCCTTCAGTTCCATTTAGAGGCTATAAATTGAGTCATATACAAACCTTGAAAAGACACATCATTGAGAGCAAAGACACTCTGGAGAAATTTCACTTCATATTGAGTCTGCATCCCTTTCTCCTTGAAAGTATGAACTGTTTGTTTTAAACCCACAAGCTCTTCCTATATTTATATGGAGAACCTCATTGACTCTTGCTACTTGTGAGCTTGCCTTTGTAGAGGATTGAAGTGGTGAAGGCCTAGCTAGAGGGACTTAGTTTCTTGGTTCTGATATGTGCCATTACAAAAGTTTATCACATATGTACTTCTATTGATTACATTAATAGAAATACTCTTTTCTCATCCAATTATATGTTGTAAATATTTACATTTCTTTCCATGCGATATTTTTTATACATTTTAATGGATTATGCTAGTTTATATGCTAACTTTCTATATAATTTCTATATGCTTGCATATCTTTATTGTTAAGGACAAGTTGCAGGAATCAAGCTTTTGGTCATGAGCTTATCCAAGGTCTTGTTCAGATGTTCGAACGAGGTAGGATCTTAGCCTTCTCTTGTTGGAATTTCTATTCATCTAGCATACTTGAGTTTAGAGTTGATTTCTGGGTGTCGTTCCGTCTATTGTGGTTTACCGCTTTCCATAGAGATTTTCCTCGTAACAGAATTGGCGAATCCATTGGGGACGATCTTCCTTTTGGGGTATTAGATGATTTTTCTTTTTTCTTAACAACCTTTATTTTTCCTTGTATTTGAGTTTCTTGGCCTGAACCTTTCCCTGGCAGTGTCTTCTTTGGAGTACACGGGTTTTCCCTTGACAGTAGCATACATACATGAGCTGCCAGTTCTTAGTGTGCGTACATACACTTATGTTCCCTTAACAATCCCGTACAATATTTTCTGAGTCTGTTTGGCTGAGTTTAGTGTTTTTTGGGTGAGTTTTTTTTGATTGATGAGACTTCTTGGGTCCCTGTCTTGACTGTTGAGTGCCTACAGAGTGATAGGAAGCCACGTTATTGGAGGATATTTCGAGAAAAAACATTTCATGTCATTTTTCTCCTTTTGTTGTCCTTGAATTTTGGTTTGGGTAGTATCTTATTAGTGTCCTTATTGGATTGTTTCTTTTTTATTGCAGTGGGATCTACTTGGAGGTTGTTTATTCAGTCCTTGCATTTCATTTTGATATATTGAAAATAAAAAAAAATATATATATATTTTGCATTTTATCCAGAGAATTTTCACTTTTGGTTGCATTACATTAGTTTTGGCATGTTAGGAAAGATTTAACTTCATTGAAATTATAGAGACTTATTTCATATAACAACATTTAAAATCATACCATATCTTTGAAAATCAAGACTAGCCATTAATAGTTTTTTATATTTTCTTATTTTATGCCGAGTCGATATACCATCAATTTCATGATTACACCTCTTGAGTAAGCAAAAGCCATAAAATTAATGTTGAATAATTAAAATTGATTAGAAACAATTTTATTTTTTAGGGTACAAAAACAAGTGTAGGACCTAAGGCCTTGGAATAGGATTTTGTGAGTAAACTTCTCCAAGGCTATAAAACTCAATGTATGTGTCTGACCAGGAAGCAGTGAAACTCATTGTGTAATTTGTTTCCTCAAGAGGCTCCACTTACACTGGATTTAAGAATGAGGTCACGTGAAGTTGGTTGCAAGGATATCCTTCTAATACCTTCCTAGCATCAGATATATTTCTGGGGTTCTATTCATATTTGGGGATTTCGCTAGTGACTTTACCTCCTTGAGAGGCAGTGGTTTTGAGATTTCAGGATTTGCTACCTTGCCCATATGGTGGACGGGACTTGCGAATGTTAGCCTGAGCATTGTTTATACCATGGTGAATTTAGTTGCTTGACCTATGTGTCCACATAGGTTGCTTGTAGGGATTATTCTACAGGTACCCTGAGTCAGATAGGGATCAAACAACACAAGTCTTTATGGAGGATTTTCTCTCCGAAGGAATCTGATTGACTGTGCTGTGAATTCTATGAGGTTCCTTTTAAATGGTTTTGTTACCTCCACTCTATTGTTTGGGATTCTCATCCTTTCTTGGGAGAGGAATACCTTCTTTAGTTAGGGAGGTCCCTTCGACCATTATATTCTCTTTGTGTGCATTGAATTTTAGATTTAATCAGGTGTGTGCTCTTTGATTATTAATTGGCCTTAGGATTTTATATTTCATCACAAGTTTTGAATCATCATGGAGCAAGACCATCCTCTCCGCTGGTCTCTTTGTCTTTTGAAGCTACCACCAAGATTAGATACTTTATCGAAGCTGCCTCCTAAAAGGCATAGAGTTAATAAGCATGGTACATATATATCCACCTCCCAAAATTATGATCAGACTGCCATGAGTACTGAGTTAGATATTAATGTATTGGGAACCCGTTTGAATCCAGCCTCAGCTATATTTAGTGGATTCCCCTCAACTCCTGCATCATCGATGGTTTGGATTCTGGAAAATCCTTTACTTAATACTTCCCAACCCATGGTCTCTTCTCAGCCCATGAGAACGAATCCTTTTGTATTCCCAAGTGGTTCATCGGATCATAACACTCATTCAATGCCTTGTTCCTCTAATACTTTCTCTTTTGGTATGCCTGACATGACTTCACACTTGTCATACTCCATTTTGAAAACTAATGTGAATCCCAGTTTTGGTTCTGGGTGCACAACGCCTCCTTATGTTACTTTCTCGTTTGGTGGTGGTCATATCCCTCAACCAACTCCTATGGTAGGAGTTTGGAATCCTCCTTCCTCCAGACCTAATCCTAGATTCAATGCTCCATGATGGAGTGCTCAAATGGGTGGTCAATTTACTTCCTATAATCCATCCATCATTCCCTATTCCTCCACGCCGATTCCTACAAATGATTTTTTTATGGAGAATATTCCTTTAACCTATGGTTTTTCATTAGGGGAGAGTAAATTTTATGTTATGGGAAACCCCCAACACAAAGTTCCTTCGTGTGGGGGAAACATATATAATCCTCACATGAATAATCCTTATCATGTCACTTTCTCCTCGCAAGCGGCTTCCACGAGTATGGTTCCCTTACAACCTTTCATGAATTACTTGGGAGAAGAATACTATCCTACCAGTCAGGGCCATGGTGTATACCACAACCCTAGTTGTCTTGCAATCTCTCAAACCCAATCTTTCCTAGGAGCATGGGCTCAGATGCTGCAACCTCAAATCCATTTACTGGCCATGTTGAATCTACCAAATTTGTCAAAATTAATGAATGACCCAATGCATCATGATCCATCATGGCCCCCCGTCCCTACCAAGCTTTCTTCAAACATTCAGAAGTTTGAGGGAAAGACTAGTGAGGATCCAGGTGATCACGTGACTAAGTTTCATCTATGGTTCTCATCTAACTCACTAAATGAGGATTCCATTCTTTTGAGACTATTTCAACGCACCCTTAAAGGGGTCACCATGAAGTGTTACATCTAGCTACCTGGGGACACTTATGGAACTTTCAATTAGATGGTCCTAGATTTTCTCAACCACTTCCAATTATCGGTTCATTACAATGTCAACATGGAACTTTTATCGGTTTTTTGTCAAGATAAGGCCACCCACATCTCTGATCATATTCAAGAGTGGTGTAAATGGAAGGGGTTGATTAAAGCTTATATTCCTCCAGAGTTTCTATTGGAATGGTTCCTCAAGTCCTTGTTGCCTTACATTTCGAAGGATGTTTTTACATCTAGAGTAACATCTGAGGAAGAGGCCATATTCAAAGACCAACAATTATACCTTATATATGCTTAGTCTAAGATTATTTATGAAATTATCCATGATGCGCCACAATCAAATTATGATCCCAGAAAAAATCATGGGTCTCATGATGATGGAATCATAGGCTCCACAGATGCTAAGACTGCAGACTTGGTGACGAACTAGTTGAAGGATTTGTCTCTTAAACCGTCTGTAGTAGGACAAGCTATGAATTTGGCTGCACCCACCCAGTCAGTAGATGTGCATCTTGTACATTTGATGAAATCGAATGGTGACCAACAACCCGAAGGGAATAAAAGGAAAGGGTGTGGAAATAATCATAAGGGTGGGAAGAATAATAAAAATAATAAAGACAAGGACAATAATAATAAAAATAAATATAATAATAATGTTCGTGAGGGAAAGAAAGAAAAGAGGAAGGTGAAGTTTCCATGTAAAATTTGTAAAGATGATCACCTTACCCACTTGTGCCCAAAAATCGAGGAAGCCTCGAGGCTCATAGCGCAACATCCTGTTGTGCTGGAAAACCTATTTCCACATAACCAAAATATGACCTCAAGATCCTCCAACACCAACAATGCGTCAAGAGGGAGTCAAAACCCCTCAGCACATGATGGTGGCCATCTATGCATCAATATGGTTAAATTTGAGATCAATGTAGCCACTTGATCTCCCGATTATGGTTCTTCATAGACTATTATTGGTCTAGAGCCTCCTCCTCTGGAAAAACCTTTGCAGATTGATAAGTCAGAACCTTCGTCTCCTATTGTAAATTATAACCTTGTATAATATATACCGCAAATAGATATTCAGTAAAGGAACAAAAAAGATACAATGGAAAATACAAACATTACACAAAGATTTTTCCCCTGGAAACCCAAACTGGGAAAACCAACATATTCTATATTATTCATCATGTTACAATGTTTACAATACAAAATACATATAGGAGGCAACGACATCCAAAAACCTAACCTAGTGACTTGGATTAGTCCAAAACCCTAATTCCTTAATCGAAAATAGAAAACCATCAGTAAAGAAACCATGTGCCGAAAAACCACTTAAATATAATGCGGTCTCGAGGCAGAAAAAATCCGGTCTCGATGCAGAAAAAAAAAAATTGGGGCCACTGCCCCCGAACCCCCACATGGGGGGCTCCACCCCCTTGCACCCCTTGAGGGAGGGCTAGCGGTTTCCCCCTCTAACCCCCTTGCACACTTGGTGTAGAGGCTCAGAAACTACTACTCCTGCAAATAATATAACACATACCCAACATTCTCCCACTTGTTGTTTTCTTTGCATATAGGGGGTTACAGGGTTACATAGTCACTAATCTAGGGAAGCAATGCCCATGGATCCTCTACACCAATATAACTTCTCAGTGCTCACAAATTTTTTTAATGAGTCTACAACATTCTTCAAAGTGTCCACCTTCATCAGTGACACTTTCTTTTCTTCAATCATGTCTCTCACAAAGTGATATTGAACATTAATATGCTTTGTATTTGAATGATAAGCCAGGTTCTTCACTAGAAATATTGCACTTTGACCGTCACACTCTATCCTTACAGCTTGTTTTACCAACACAATACATGAACACAATCTTTGTAACCATACTGCTTCCTTACTTGCATGAGTGGCTTCCATGTATTCAACTTTTGTAGTTGAAAGTGCCACTACAACCTGTCTTTTGCTCATCCAACTTATTGCTCCTCCAAATAGGTTAAACACATACCTACTTGTAGATATCCTACGATCCAGATATCCAGCCCAATATGCATCCACAAAGCCATGTATATACACCACTCTATCCAATTCCGGTCTTCCTTCGTAGCACAATCCATAGCTAACAGTGCCACACAAATACCTAAAAACCCTTTTTGCTGCTGTCTAATGCTCCTTCCCTGGTTTTGACATATACCTACTCAAAACTCCCACTGCATGTGCAATGTATGGTCTAGCGTAGACCATTGCATACATCAAACTGCCAACTACACTCGCATATGGAACATGAGACATGTACTCCTCTTCTTCATGTGTCTTGGGACACTGATCCACAGATAACTTTACACCAACTAGAATAGGAACCTTGACCAGTTTACATTCCTTCATATTAAACCTTTGCAATATTGTCTCGACATATTTAACCATAGTTTCCTCTTTTTCTGATCAAGGAGTCATGTAATAAAATAAGAGTGATTTTATGGGAAAGGGACATGCCACTCTATTTATATTAAATGAAAGAAGAAGATACAACCAGATTGCCTTGATGTTGCAAGCTTCCTTTCGATGTTCCTTCGTTCCAAGAAACACACTTTTTCCACACTTGCATGAAGAAGATCTGTTGTAGCTTGACGGAAAAATGGAGGCCTCAAGCATCAATTCAAATAGGATTCGTCACACAATTTTGAATCTATTCTTTCATCAATTCTCTATTCAATCTTGCTTAACCTCTTCCTTGAGAAACCTTTCATTATATAGGAGAAGGAGAGATGGTTAAAGGGATGAGGATGATCCCACTAAATCTAAGAAGTCAGTAGGATGCCAATCATGCGAATGCCAACTCATTTTCTAGAATATCCTCTTCTAGAACCTTCTTAACTTCCTCTTCCTTTTAATATTTGAAACAGGTTCACACCCTACCTATAGATTAGACTGCGAACATCTAGCACTCCAAGTATAGGGTTACCTGCGAGAATTAGGGTTTCTCACACCCTAGAATACATGTAGCCTGCGAACTCATCTTAAAAATATGTTTTGTAGAAGAAGACAATAGTCACTTTTCTCAGGCAAAAGGTCCTTATGAGAGCCTGAACACATAACTGTAGAGACATCACCAGAGTGACCAAAATAATGTGTAGCAGAATGCCCCCCAAAGTATGAGGCTGGAACTCATGACGGCCGAAATACTTTGCAAAATGCATCTGTGTGTCAGAAACAAGGAGAAAACCTAATCACAAACCTGCAAACAATCAAGCATCTACAACATATAATACCAGTTTTGAGGTAGTCATTCCCATGGTCAGACCACAAATGAATGAAATCATAAATATAGGCCATGGCCACCAATAATACACCGTGGATCCATGTCATCAAAATGCTACATAGCCACTAGGAATGCACTGTGGATCTATGTTAGAAGACTCAGATTAAGACATAGCCATGTGACATACAAAATGGATCTATGTGTCGATACAAATCATAAACACTCCATCGCAACCTAGACCAAAAAGATGAGACCCAGGGTCTTCAATCTCATCGTCTGAAAGTACAAATCTAGCCATGTGATTACATGTGTCGAAGTCGTACATGGTAGAAACCACTTGATTATCGGTCATTGATGAAAAACATTAACAAGTGCAAGGGAAATCACCATTGTTGTCAATGACTCCCAAGGTACCTAAGTACAATCCGAACAAATGTGAATAAATGAGCTGAAGTCGAACACTCGGTGGAATATCTCGATCAGGGACCAATGATGTGAATCCATTGTCGAAAGAGAAGAGACATGCCATTAAGGCATGCAGGTTCTAAGGCACTAAATGATTTCTAAGTCTTATTCCCAGATAATGAGTTGGAGTCAATGAAAAAGGACTCGTCACAGGAGGGCCTTGATGTATCCCCTATCAATGACACAAAAGAAATAACAGATTTTGAGGGTAAGTCAAAGTATGAATATGATTTGAAATGGACAGGGAAGGCCGACATGGTAAGAATTGACAACTGCAGATGGCTGACTCAATGGAGGGCTTGTTTGGACTTCTCTTGAACATATGAACGACATGACAATGGTCTTGGCAGCACTGACTCAAAGATGACCCAAGACATGACCTTGTAGCAAGTCAGACGAGAGAAAAATGGATTTCCCAACCCAGATTCAAATGACGAACAGGGGGTGTCATGTTCAAGAGCGATGCTTACTGCCATTAATACAAATACCAAAACACATCCCTTTCCCAAAATTTCCCCCACCATTTCTGGCAAGTACCTCTTTATTTTAACACAAGCTCGAGGAGGATAACATATGCTTGTCAATGTAAGCTCATCCTTCAGACGAGTCCCTAGGAGTACATTTAACGAACCCTAGGAAGGAGTGGTTCAGTCCCATAAAGGGCCTTTCAATGTTTGTTTAACGAGTCCAAAGATAGAAAAATCAAGGTTTTTTCATGTTTTGAGAGTCTGAAAAACACTTAAAGAGAACTCTCCCAGTTCCTTTTTCATAAATTGGTTCGACGAGATCGAAAAAATGATAAAATATCGCTCATCATACGTTTTCTTCAAATACTTTTACGAGCATGAAAAGAACAAGATCGCTCCACAATCTTTTCATTTTTATGGAGCGTGAAAAGATCTTAAAATATACTCCCTTATTTTCGTTGTATTCGTGTTACCATGACGAGTACGAAAAGACGAGAAAAGTATAATCAGTTGCGTTCTCATGTATTTTCGAGTGAGAGAATGAACGAAGACTGAGCTCGAGATTTTTCCTACAAAACCCTAAAAAGGTATTCGTACATGTGACGAAAAAATATAAAATACTCGTACACCGTCGTTCAGTCTTCTAGGTCATCTATATGCGAAAAACCATACTCACAAGGCCATTAGGGTATTATGTTTTTAAGCAAAATAATATAAAAAATCAATGGAAAATAGTAAAAAAGTGGATAAATATGGGTGAAAATCCCTTTTTACCATTTCATTGTTACGTTGTCAAAAACTTGTCCAACACACCTCCTTTTTCCCCAAATTTCTTTGCTCGATTGCGGGAGGTATAAGCGATCATTCGACAAATGGTTTCATCCAACGAGGTAATCTCTTGATCCTTCAACTTTTTCATGGATTAAAATTGATTTTTATTGGAAAATTTAAGTGTTTGAGTCCATTTTAGAGCCGGTGGGTGCGCTCAGGCATTCTCACATGTGGGCTATTCGGGACCTGTGATAATCTAGAGTTTGCATAGGTGGACTTCAATGCACCTACGAGAATCTCACGTTGTGTGAAAGCTTCACTTGCGAGGGCCGAAAATTGGATTTTCATGCAAGTTTTTGCTCAATAAAAATTTATGCAAGAGGTTAAAACACGTTGCTAACTTCCTTCTCATGGCTCCATTGTAGGTGTTGATCATCACGATGTTGAAATGGAGGGAAAGAGAACATGAGGAGGATGATTCCATTGCTGGAAATGATCTGGGTACAGTTGCTGTCCTCTGGTAATGTGGGCTCTTAAAAATTTTCAGGATCCTAGGCATGAGAGCCCAACTCAGATTGTTAGAGTACCTGGTCCACATGTGGGATGTGGATCAACAAGTATTTCAGGTAGGGCTCCACACACTCACACTAGATATCGAGGATATATACTTTCTGACGGGGTTGTCATGACGTGGATACCATGCTACTTTGACCAGAGGTAGAGGTGGCAGACTTCCTATGAGAGAGTATGTTCGCCAATATTGTGTTCCAGAGGCGGAGAGAAGCAAGGGTAAAGTCACCATCTGGGGTGTCCAAAATTTGAACTTACGGACTATCTTGTTCACCATTGCATGCATGGTCAGGAGTGCATATCTGCACATGGCTCTCCAAAGATATTTCCAATATGCAATAGAGTGCAAAGAGCCTCGGGTTTTCAACTGGTCGAACATAGCTCTCCACAGTATGAAGAAGCAACTGACAAAGTGCAGAAGGGGAAACCTGAAACAATTCGGGTATGGGTCACTTTTGGTGTCATTATTCCATGAGAGGGTCCCACTACTATGTCTACAGGTAGATTGGGGTTTACCGGCCCCACAGGATCTGATGATGCTGAGGTGGTGTAGCCTCATGGATCGGCACGTAGCAGGGCCTATAATCAAATATAATGATTCATTTTTTGACTGGTTGAGGCCCCAGATGCTGATGATCGATGACTCTGCATATGCTAGCTTGGATTTCCAAGGAGACACGGATTTCGTTCTGCCTGAGGATGCTCAGTGGGGTGACTTAGGTAAGAAGTACACATTTTGTTCTTTTTAATGTTTTTTGAAAATTTTATTATATAAAATGTTTTTATGTCTTTTATCCAAGGACTAATCAAAAATTTCTTTTGACAATAGATGTCGAGCCATATCGACCTCCAGGAACATCACCCATTCAAAGATGAGGAGAAGTGGCTCCAGTGGAAAGATGGGATGCTGAGGACTATGAGGCAGTTGAACAAAACTTAGAGGGACTGACTGCGGATGTCCTGGACATCGCTATTGGGGAGATCCCAAGGCATTATCAACACCATATTGTGGGCATGTCTGAGTCTCTTAGCTGACTGCTCCGTAGGGTAGCCCGAGCAGTTGTATGTTACCATGAGCGTCATCCGTGATGCTAATTTGTAGAAGCCATGGGCTTCATATATTTTGATATTTTGGTCCTCGACAAAAACTTTTTGTAAAACTTTTGATCATTATATATATCTATGCGGATTCTACCGGCTTATTTTGTTTTGCATAATACATGTGATGTGTGATTGGTTTTATAAATGTCTCAGATATTTTTCTAACACATAATTAGCTAAAGCATCAGTCAATGTATTTAGACATCTAAGGATGTGTTGATACTCGATATAATCAAAATAACGTTCCAGGAGGTGAACTCGTAGATATACCCGCAATAAAGTAGGACTTCGAATAACATAGAAATTACTTAACTATAGTACTACTAGCTACGAATCAAGTCATATAACCAGGTGGCGGATACCAAGCGAAATAACATTAGTCAAAAATTCGATGACGGTGCTATATTCTGTGATATTATTGGTCGCATGACCGAGGCAAACACCTCGTAGACTGATAAGTTCATTTGTAGGTGTTATAACCCTAAATTGCACTATCCCTGCTTACCTGGCATCAGGCCTACTCATTGCCCTTCATTGCCAAAGCCATGCTTAACAAACTCCTCAAAAAACCACTTAAATCAAGGAACCCGCGCCCTAACCTTTCACTGGGCGCGGTTGACCACTTGCTGGCCTTCTACTGCACGCGGGTGACCGCGGGCTAACCCACTACAGCCTGCGTTTACCTAACAAAGCAAAAAATCAGGAAAGTTTCCGCCGGGACGAAGAGATTTTTATCAGTTAACTAGAACTCCCAGCCATGCATGGCCGAGAGTTCGCCTAAAACCCTAGCTCCTTCTAGCCTATAAAAGGAGGGGTAGGGGTACTATTCAAGAGAGGAAAAATCATAGCAAAGAAACTCTGCCAAAATTGCCAAGTCCATTATTGTCCCCAACCCTTTAGCCTTTCCTCGAGCTTTAGGAGAAGTTCAAGCACAACAGTTGGAGGACAAAGAAGAGGAGAAGCCCAGGATCAGGATCGAGGAACGGTGGCCGATCTCAGAAATCATTGTAAGTTGGTTCATATTGAGATTAATGAAAAAGATACTTTTCCCGTCCTGAATACATGAGTCTCATATATGTTATTTGATTTGTGTTTAATCTCTAACCCTCTAGTAGATCATTAGCATGCATGCGTAGTTTTGTCTTGATTGCAGGAAAGCTTTGTGGAAGGAGCAGCAGCAGCAAGGGGATAAAGGCTCAACAGAGGATCTACTTCAACCATCGATAAAAAGGTTAGTTGATTCTTCCTGTGTGTGCATGAGAAAAGGGGTTGAGATTTCGGGTAGAAGGTTAAAAGTTATGTCTTAAGCGTCATGATCTGCGTACAAGTTTAAATCCCTAGCTTGTTAGTCCGTAGGGTAGAATACCCCACAACAGAATTGGCGACTCCACTAGGGAAGGATTTTACTCTTAGGGTTTCCGGATTTGGTTAAAGTTTTGTTGGTAGTTCAAAGAATTAAGTTTTTGTTTCTTTGTTGTTTTTTGTTTTCTGTTAAGTCGAAAGCTAGCAGGGGACCTGGTTATCAATACCAGTTTTCCTTGACTGACGCTTGACATTTTCTTTTCGGGACACACAGAGGTACCCGCGGCCTGCAGAAGCCCTGCCCGCGGGTGACCCGCGCCCTAACCTTATACAGCATGCGGTTGACCACGTCTTGTAGTGGTTTCAGTAGCACGTGGAGTCCAGGAAGATTAAGAGGCAGTCCCCTCTTCCTCTGTCAGAAGTTTACCTTCTCAGGGGGCTTTCTGGATCCTGTCTGGGTTCTGTCGGTTTGCTGTCTTGCTTTCAGTCTACCTTAGTGTGTTAGTTGTTCTTTGCCTTCATTTTCTTTTGTAAAAATTTTCCTTTTCTGTTAAAGTGATAGCATCTAATCCTTTTAGAGACTCTGGTTATCAATACCAGAAGCCTTTTTCAGGACTAGACTGTCTGTGTGTGATTTTATCTCAGTTTTTATATAGATCCGTGGCCTGTTTAAGGCTAGACCGCGGATACCCGCGCGCTGTAGAAGCTCAGCACGCGGTTACACGCGTGTTGTATTGGTGATAGTCACGGGCCTGATTGTAGCTTTTTAGCTTGGGTGGGGCAGTCATCCCCTCCTGTGGTGAGAAGAGCTTCTCTCAGGTGTCTAGAGTCTGGGGCTGCACAGTCAGCAGGTTAGGACAGTTCACCCTTAGCTTGTGCTGGTTATTTGATTTTTTTTTTTTCATAGAAAAGACAAAAGAGAAAAAAAATATTGGTTTTATGGTTTTTAGGCAAGTGTTGGAATTAGTGCGTTCTTGATTGTTTTTTGCATTTGGTGCTCTGATTCTGTTTGCGATCTGCGCTTTAAGCCAGATTTTTCTTTTCATTCTCTTGGTTTTGATCTTGTCATCATTTTTCCTTGTTGCGTTATTTTGCAATAAAATAAAATAAAATTCCTTTCATTTCCTTCTTGATTTGAAAATTGGGTTGCTGCATCAGTAGCTAGGAAAGAAGTATTTTGCATAAGTTTTTGCAGTGCATGTCTAGTATAAGTAGCTCACAGATCTGAGCGAAAGTTCTCGTTATTTACTGCATGAAATCTTAGTAAATTTGAAAAAGAAAAGAAATCTTTCATTGAAAAGTTGCTGGTTTTGCATTTTAGAAAAAGTTTGTTTCCAAGCATTTTTGTTCATCTTTGCTTTGAGTCTTTTTTCACACCATCAGTTTCACTTCCGCACCTTGAGATTTAAAAAGCCCATTAAAAGCAACGCTAAATAAAATCAAGTAGACTTTTTTGTTTGTAGGGTGCATACACTAGCTTAAGAATAGGGCCTTGGAATAGGTTGGAGAGTAAATTCTCCAAGGCCACCCAAACCAAACATTGGAGTCTGTCATTTAGGGAGTGTAGAAGTCCAGTTACGGAAAGTTATTCAGGACCCCACTCTAACACAGGGGCTAAACACGAGGTCGCGTAAGGAAAAGCTGCGGAGATAACCCCTCCAAAGTTGGACTGAGCATTGTGGAGAACACATATAGAGGATCTGTTAAGGGATTTCGTCGTTAGCATTTTCCACAGAGCTTCATGGGTCTCGAATCCGTTCGAGGTCCTCAGTCATCTTCCGGAACACTTGCTCTCGATACCCTTGACAGGTTTTGGGCTTGATACCCTGCTCATTGTGGTATACCCGACTACCGACCGTACCCGCCTGATAGTTGTTCACGTGCTGGCAAACTAGTTGCCTATCTTTTCTAGGGACATACACAGGTGACTGCGGGGGTATACCGTGGTACCTAGGGCAGACATCAGACCAACTCTTTGCAGAGTAGACCCGGAGGGTGCTTCCGTATTCGAGTTGCACTTGCACCGGTAAGGTACTCTAGTGTTGGTTGTTGTAACTACTCTTCCTACTAATATAGTGCTTGCTTGATTTATCTTCTAGGGGCTTTATTTTAGTGTTTGTTACTGTTTGTTCATGTAGAATACCTTAGCGTGTCATGAATCTTCTCACACAGTGGAGGATTCAGAGCTCCGCCGGTCGCGAAGGCTTCTTGGCCTGCCGTCGGTTATATTGGAGCCACCCCCGCCACCATTGAGGCAGAAGCCGGACCATCAAGGGTCCTTTGAAGCAACTGGGGCTTTCCAGCCCGAACAACCCCCAGAGGGATCAGCTACTAATCTTGGATCAGTTGAAACCTCAAATGCTGATTTTGGGCTGGACATTATTGTGCCAATTC
>JZKD02S0636433.1:672908-683194 GCA_000966675.3 Picea glauca | reverse complement strand
TTGCCTGCTTGGTACTGCTTCGATCCATTTGGTAAAATAATCGGTGGCAGTGAGAATCCACCTGTGCTGGCCTGAAGAAGGGGGGTGTATTTCTCCAATGAAGTCCAGCCTCCATTGCTGGAAAGGGGCTTCAACTGAGATCGGTTTCAGGGGGAGAGGGAGGAGTTTCCTCTTGCCTTCAAACAACTAACATTGGTGACATGCAGTCACCCTTTGATGTACGTCAGCGAATAAAGTGGGCCAATAGAATCCAGCTCTAAGTATTTTTTAGGCTGTGACCTTCCAGTTCAAATGGCCACCACATTCACCTGCATGAAATTCTTGTAACACTTTGTCAGCTTCATCTTTCAATAAACAGTTTAACAGAATGCCACTAGGATATTTCCAATACAGATTGCCTTCTAGAATACAGAATTTTAAGGCTTTCAATTTCAAAAATCTAGCTTTAGTCTTAGTCAAACCAGGGGGAGCTTGTAAATTTTGTAAAACATATATAAGGTCTGCGTACCATGGAGAGTTGAGAAATACCTCTCTCATGTTTGGAGTCGCCATCTTGCCTTGTTCATCTGCTGCAGCTAAAAAGTTAATGTCAAGAGCATGGAAGTTATATTCAGCCATTAATTTAGCAAGGCCTTGACCTTTGATTAGTTTTGTAGGCTTAATCTCTATGTCATATTCTAAAATGACAGCAATCCATTTTCCTCTTCTTCCATCAGGGTTGTCCTGGGTCAATATGTCTTTTACTACCGCATTCAGAACATAAGCTATGGTGTGGGAATGGATAATGTAGACCCTAAAATCTTTTATAGCTTTCACCAAGGCAAAAGCTTTCTTCTCCATTATCTTGTAATTTAGAGCAGCGTCTCTCAACGCTTTGCTAAAGAAAGCTATGGGCTGTTCATACCGTTCGCTGTTCTTTTGCAGTAACATTGCCGCTATAGTGTGTTCAGATGCGAAAGAAAAAAGATAGAAATCCTTAGTAAAGTCAAGACTGATCAAAACAGGGGCCTCTGTGAGTGCTCGTTTGACTTGTTCGAAAGACTGTCTGGACTCAGAGTCCCATTTTATTTTTACATCTTTTTTAAGCATATTTGTAATGTTTCTGAGGAGCTCTGCCAGATTGGGAATGAATCTTCATAAAAAGTATATTCTCCCGATAAAAGACTGTAGTTATTTCAGGTTTCTTGGGTGTTCTAGTTTTTGTATGGCCTCGATTCTACTAGGGTCAATTTTGATTCCATCTTTGGAGATGATGTGTCCTAGCAGTTTTCCTTCCTCTAGCCCGAAAAGGCTTTTCTTAGGATTTAAAGAAATCCCAAACCTTCTACATTTCTCGAAGAATCGTCTAAGGTGTCGCAGGTGCTCTTCATCAGATCGGGAAAACATAGTTACATCATCTAAATAGATGACGATAAACTTACCATATTCTTCCACGAAGGCAATATCCATCGCCCTCTAGAATGTGGCTCCTGCGTTCATCAGACCAAAAGGAATTTTCACATACATGAAAGTGCCCCATGGTGTGGTGAAGGCGGTTTTGTCTTGGTCATCTGGGTGAACTAGGACCTGATTGTAACCCGAGAACCCATCTAGCAAAGAGATTCTACTTGATCCAACTACCCTTTGTAAAATATGATCCATTTTCGGTAAAGGGTAATTGTCCTTCAGGGAGACTTTATTCAGATTTCGAAAATCTATGCAGAGTCTGATTTCCCCAGATTTCTTACAAATAGGGACCAAATTAGAGACCCTTTTGGAAAAACGCAACGGGACTATGATTTTGGCATCGTACATTTTTTTGATTTCCTTTTCTATCAGAGGGAGCAACTTGGGATTTATCCTCCTAAGTTTCTGTCTGAACGGTTTTTGGTCTTCTTTGATTGGAATCCTGTGTTGCATGATGTTGGTATCATAAGCTTTCAAATCCTCATAACCCCAGGCAAAGACATTTGAATATTCTTTGAATAGCTCAACGTATTTGAGTTTTTTCTCTTGGGGTAATGATTTAGACAGTTTGACTATCCTGGGTTACTCCTTAGTCCCTATATTACAGTCTTCTACCTCTTGTCCATGTGATTCAATTTTGGGTTTTTTGGCTACATCGTTAAAATCAAACAAGTCCTCTAAAGGAACTAGACCTCTAGGCAAAATATTACTTTTCAAATGTAAAACATCGGCATCCATTTCGTCATCGCCTAATTCTCCTGAATCTACGCTATTTACATTATCAATCTCAAGATCAGATCTATTTACATCTTCATCTTCATTCTCTAAATCTATATTTGTACATTCAAAATCATTTTTACACTGTAAAAAGTCTTCGATTTGATCGTCATTGCCAAACACTTTCCAATACCTGATATTGTCGGGAATGGTTGGTCTGCATTTCACCTCAACAGTGTATGGGCGAGTCGAGCGGAAAGGAATCTTACAGTTTGCCGCTGACGTAGCCAATTTGTCTGCCAGAATGTTTTGTCCCCATGGCATTACCTGCAAGTCAACTTCAGTAAAACATCTCAAGGCATCAAGAACATCATTTCTGTAAGCTCTAAGACGTGGGTGTTTCGCAACATACTCAACTTTGATCTGCTTGATTATTAAATCAGAGTCACCTCTTACCATAATCTGTTTAGCACCAACCTTTTTCAAAAGTTTCAGACCGAGCATCAAAGCTTCATACTCAACAATATTGTTAGTGCATTGGAAGTTTAATTTGCAAGAATGGTTTTTTGAATACCTATTTCTATGATT
Source organism: Picea glauca (assembly GCA_000966675.3). NCBI lineage: Eukaryota > Viridiplantae > Streptophyta > Pinopsida > Pinales > Pinaceae > Picea > Picea glauca. The sequence continues at coordinate 680,443 of JZKD02S0636433.1, read as the reverse complement.
ATGCAACCAAACTCCTACTCCAGCTCCTTCTTTGCTCACATCTCCATCAAAATCCATGCTCCAGAAGTCTTCCGGTAATTCTTCAATTATTATGTTTTTCTTCCTTTCAACCTCGATGATTTCTTGGCCTTCGTCTGGACTAGATGTATCCTCTCCCAGCTGAATGTCTGGCTCTCCCATGTCACCATCGTTATACAAGATAAAAGAATCCAGGTCAAAATGTGCAGAGTAAAGAGGATAGTTGTGTGGCTTTTCTTGGCTACTGACCATGTACTTCATCAATGTTTCTCTGTATAGCCTTCTTTGTTGCCCGAAAACTGGGATAGTGGCATAAGACATATCTAGCTGGAGGGTTCCCTTCAACTTAGCCCCCCAAGACCAGGATAGCAACATCCCATACTTCGGCAGGATGTCTGCAACTACCACATCCATTACCATTCTCTTCGCAGGAATCTGAACCAAAGTGATGCAGAGGTCCTAGATCAGACCAATACATCTAACTTTATTGGAGTCGAATGAGTGTAAATCTTTATAAGGTCTGGTGACCTCCAGTCCCAGTTTCTCCATCACTGCTTTCGGCATCAGATTATGGGAAGCACCCGAGTCTAACATAGCATTATGCAGGATCAAGTCATGTATGTTTAGGCTAATGTAAAAAGGAGTAACCTCACCAGTATCGTCCCGACCATCTACTTCAGGACCAAACAAAATTTCAGGTTGGTCATCTGTAAGGTTCACAGTATCCGAATGATTTGCTGATCCAATGGTTAAAGCCTTCGTGCCTATGTCGGGTTCAATGGTCAGTGCCTTAATCACCTGTGAACGATAAACGTCTTTGTTCATCAACTCAGAAAGTGGGATGGGAATTTTTACTTTGGCCAATTCCCCCTCAACGCTGAAAGGTGTGGGAGCTCTGCCTTGGCTCATCAATTCTGGTTTGTCCAACATATTCTTCTGTCCAGAAGTACTTGGTGGATTAATAGGTGAAACCTCGAGCTGTGATGGCCTTTTTAGAATAGTAAGGTTTTTCTTCATGGGAGCGTCGATAGTGCTTTTCTCAGGAACCTTCTCGGCAAATGGCTCAGAGGCCTTCTTGGTTTCGACTACCTTCTTCGTTTCAATTGTCTTTTTTGGGGAACTCCCTTCTGTCTTTTTACTCCATAGATTATACTGTCGGTGTACCTCCAAAATGGCATTTTCGAATGCCTGTTGTTCTGCATATTTAGCTTCTTCACTTACCTTTGTTTGATTGAGAAGAAAAAGTTCCTACTCTTCTTGGGTCAGGAAAATAACTTCGTTATCATTAATACCTATGAGGTTTATATGAGTATCCTCCAATTCCTCAATCACTTCTTCCCCTTCCTCAGCGTAGTTTTCTTGTAGGGGTGGTCTGATTTACTGATCTAGACCCCTCTGCTCTCTTTGATCCCTAGGATCTCTCTGTCTGATTTGAGGAGGGTTTCTCCTAAAGTTAGGGTTCCGAACCTGGGGAGCTGGTGGATTTTCTCTCGGAGGATTTCTGTCTGACACAATAAGTCTTTCCATCATTCTTTCCACTGCTCTGGCCAAAGAATCCAATTTGGAATCTGAAGTCGATGTGGAAGGTTCTTATTTAATAGTAACTCTCCTCTCTGACCTTTGTCGTGCCCTTTTTGCCAACAAATTGGCCTCCACACTTATAGCACTTTTCTGCATGTCTGTCAGGGTGGTAGAATTTCTTTCTCTTAGTTGGTATGACATATTGGCATCAAAAACATCAGGGAATTTTATCAACGCCAGGCCCCATGGAGGTTTGATTTCGGATGGAATTGCATTGTACAGGTTATTGAAATGGGTGTAGTAATCTTGTACCGTCTCACCTTGATTTCTTCTTATATTCTCGTATTCTGACAATATTTGGAGAGGATTTTTCTTTACCTCCCATCTGTCGAGAAAACTTCTTTGAAACACGACGAGGTCAAGGACTGAAGCGGTAGGTAAATCTTTGTACCATTTCTTGACGTCACCTGTCAAACTTTGAGCAAACAATCTCATTTGAACGTCAGCCTCATCAACTTCTTGCAGATCAAAATAATCATTCATTTTGTCAACATGTTGTTGGGTGTTTAAGGGTCCTCTTGCATCGAACTGTGGGAGTCTAGTTTGATAGTCTTGGGGCATGGCATGTAGAGGCGCAACCAACACCAAGGGAGCATATCAAGCTACCATGATGGGTGGAGGAGGTGGGACGATGACCTGAATGATCGGCGAGGTAGCGAATGAAGACGAGGACGAGGAGGGACTGGATAGCACGGAGGGAGTGATTTGCGGTTTAGTCGTGGGAGACAAAACTTCAGGGGTTCGGGGTTGCAAAACAGTCAGGTCAAAAATGATTCCAGTTATGAAACTATCGGACCATGTTCTAACCAGGCTTTGTTGGGAAAAGGTATCAAGGTAAGGATTCTAAAAGGTAACAGGTTCCCCCGAAAAGGAAAAGGACTTATGCAATGGAGTGTGACCCACTGAGCTTTCAACTACAGTCTTTTTCTTGAGTAACTGTTCTGGGTTATCTATCACTATCGCGGGTTCTGGGTCGGGATGAGATCGAGTTGAAACTTTCTTGGGAGCCAAAATTCTTTTTGGTTTTTTATATATATAATTTTTTAGTTTTGTGAGTCCGAAAATAATATGTACAAAGTTTAATCAACCTCTAAACATTACTTTCTTCTCAAATTTGCAATATTCCAGGAACAATCATTTTAGGGAAAAGAAAACGTGAAATTATAAATTTTAGTTCTTCCCCAGTGGAGTCGCCACTATGTTAACACTCTGTAAATTTCCTAGAGGTTGATGAAAGAAGAAATCAACAAAGGTAACTTTATCCAACCACTTTTGAAGCTAGGATCTAGCCCTACCAAATTCAGAGAGGGATCTCTCTGTATGATTTAGCTTTGTTTCCAATTTTAAATATTAGGCTAGGTAAATAAATGAGTTTATTTTTGTAGTCAAAGTGTTTTTTCGAATTTGGTTGGGACAGTCTACACATCCATTGGGCTATGGGGTCTGTGTCTTAAAGATTGAAATATAAACCAGAAAACAAAGAAAACCTTTCACAGGGCGAGATAATAAATTCACTGGATTCTTCGAGAGCATATATGATGGATAGCAGAAAAGACGAGAAAATGTAACTTCAGTAAGAAGCAGTTAAGAATTTCTTATTGAAATACCGGAGGAAAAAATAAAAATCTCTAGAGTCAGAAACAGGGTATCCGAGATAAATCCTGCCACCTTCGTTACTTCTAAAGATTAGATTTCAGTAAACAGTATGAAAACAAAGTAAGAAAACATTTAACTTAGATAGAATTACGTCACCAGTGAAAATACGCAAGAATGTTGTAAAAGTGCCTTCTTTATTAATGGTAGATCTCTTCAACAAAGTTACAATGCAATAGCGTCAGGGTGTGAAGATCAACAACCCTCAATACTTCAAAGAGTGAAGTATATATAACTCAAATTACAAACGTTCCTGTCATAAATGACCAGGACGTGCTAAATCTATTTTTAGCCTAACTAATTTAACAAATCTCAAAAATCTAGGAACCGCTAGATGATGTGGTGCAACTGCACGCTGATTTCTGGGTAGGCCGTTGGCGAGGTCTCTGCATGAACTCTTCTGACTGGACAGCTGACTGGACCGGGACAGCTCATCAGCTACTAGATTAGATCACAAATTTCTTCCCATCGAATAGGACTGGGCACGTTGACTTTGAGCAATCTTCGATACACTTCATCCATTTCTGTATACTTGGTGAATGTAGGCTTGGTGAGGAATATGTATCGAATCTCGTGTTGGATACTGATGTCCCACTGAAGGGAATCCAGGAATGCCTTGCCAGTGATGCTCCCTTGAATGCCAACAAACTTTGAGCTGTCCTTGGACACCTTAGCCAATCTCTTCTTGTAATCTGGGAGTGTCATCAGTTTATCATTTATCACCTTCAGACCAGGAAGGCCTTTCTTCTGGAGAGCCTCAATCTTGCTGAAGAATATTTGTACCCCTAGGTCCATGGTCTGAACCTTTTCTTCCAGCTGAAGCATTAATCCTCTCTTGGTCAGAACCCTTTTGACCTCAAGGATGGTCTCTATTATGTCTTCGATCTTCAGTTCTTCCAGCTCTTCCCTGGTCTTAGAATTGAGGAACTTGATGATCTCATTTGCCTGTGTTGGCATGTCTCCCAATTCTACTGTGATCTTCTCAATGGCTTGTTTACTCCTCTGGACCAACTCATTCTGCTCAAACATGATTTGGATCATGGGCCATATCTCATTTATGGACTTAGTGATGTCTGTCCATACACTCTATTTAACCTCGACCAATGTCTTTCCTGCCACTGTTTGCTTCTAGAGGTGTTGTAACTCCTGCTTGAGCTGCTCTGTCACCTACTTTTCCTTAGATAGGCTGGTCTAGAAAGAAGTTTTGAGTTCCTGAAGGTTCTCCACTTCCTTTTTAAGACTGCTAATCTCTGTCTCCTACAGGTTCATCTTTTCCATGGATTTAGCCAGGTCGGCTGTATTCTCTTGGGATGTCAATGGAGTTGTAGATGGGATTGTTGTCACTGATGCAGTGCTCACCCCTGCAATTGGGATAGCACTCAACGGAATGACTTCCATTGGCTTCAGTTTCTCTTTCTCTTTCAATAATCTCTCCATCTCATCTTCCATTTCTTTGAGCTGTGCATTCTGCTCCATGAGCAGCTTGAGCATTTCGTCCTTCTCGCCTTCTTTCTCTGCTATCTCCTTCGTCTGCGAGTCCTCTATGGGCGGGAGCTTCAGTTGTTTTCTCAAGGAGGCAATGTCAGCATTCTTCTTCTTTATCATCTCCTCCACTGCTTTGACGTTCGAAGGGTCATAGCCGATCTTGAGGACTAGCTCCTCCAAAGTTTTGATTCTATTGTCCTTCGCAAAGGACGATATCTTCTCCAGCTTGAGTTGCGTTTGAGCATTGTTCAATGACACCTGCAATTTTGCTGCGGAAGAGGAAGCATGTGCCAACATATGGAACACCATTTCCCATTTCTGCTTGTGCAGATCCATCTGATCTGCTGGGTGCACGTCCTTCATTTGAAATTCGAAAGTGGCCTTCTTATAGTCCGTGATCACCTTGGGGTCTGGTACCTGTGCCTGGAGGAAGGGCATGTGCATTCTGCCCTTTTCTGTGTTAAATGAAGACAGTAGCCTATGTTGTGCAGTCGATGTCTACTTCTGAAACTGAGTGTAAGTACTGCTGGTAAGGTTCTGGTTCCTTTTCTTGATCAACTCGTACTTCTCGAAAATGCTCAACTTGGCCCCAGTCTTGCTTGGCTGAGTATCCAATGGGGAGTCTGTGGATTTCTTCGGCAATGCTGGGGTGATTTCCTTATGAAGGCTCGAACCGAAGGGTGGGATAACAGACTTGGTCACTGTGGTAGGGGGGGCTTCTTTTTCTCTAGCTGGGCCAGGAACTGAAATTGTCTTGGGCCTCTTAGTGTTCAGCTAGAACTCTTTGGATGATACATCTATGACAGGTGGAGATAAATCTTGTCGAGGCATTTTTTCATTAGGGACCTACAGTGTGGTCGTTGGTGGCACAGTGGTCGGGGGAACCCGTTGTTCCACTTCGATCAAGGTGTTAGGCACCCACACTGTCTGATTCACGAATTTCTCAATTTCGGGCTTGGACACATGAACATACGAGATGTTCTTGTTTTTTACTCTCATATCTGAGATGATCCCATAAGGATCATAGTGCCATGGGAAGCTCATAAAGAACTTCATTTATTTCAACATCCTATCGGCTTCTTCCTCGGCGCCCCGACTGTTATAGATGAAGGAGCCAATCTGCCCCTTGATTCGAAGCTGCTGCTTTTTCTTCAATGATACAAAATGGATATCATCTTAATTCATAATCTGCCATATATATTCTAATGCAAATATTCTGACAGGCAGATATTTCGGCAGCTCATACGGTGCCAACTCGCAACCGTATACTCTAATCTCTGTATGATTTTGGTACAGGTACCAATCCCCGGTCTTTGTGTTGTCCGAGAGATGCAGGATTCTCTAGACTTCATCATTTATTCAAGGCTCGGGCCTACCGCTCAGCATACTTACCACAGGGTGGTAGAACCAATCAATGAACACCTTGAAACTGTACTCTGTAGAGTTGTGCTTGAGCAAGGAAGTCCATGCTATGACTGCCTGAGGTTTACCATCTTCATCCCTTCTACATGGAAAAACTAAATTTATCTGCCTGAAAGAAAACAAACATGTATGCTAGTATGGACGAGTATCTGAACATGCCTTCCATGCAAAAATTCACGAACTATTCATGAATATTATCGACCAAGAACGTACTGAAATCAAACTGGGTGGTGGGTTTTTCGTCAGCGGAGAAAATGGATAGAAAACCCAGAATGGGCTCATGACCCCACTGATCAAAATAATACCCCAACAGAGCGTAGAGGGAAGAAATAAATTTGGTTTCCCTTAGTGGAGAACATGGACGACGGGTAAGGGGGATTTGTGGAAGGGAATTGAGCGGATGTGGGAAGGAAAATCTCGAATATTTGAGCTCTTTGGGGAAAAGTCATTTTCTGATACAACTCTGTAAGGATTTCCAGGTTGAAAGGAGACACAGAGTTGGCACGGGGAATTTGCATCATCTGGTCTATGGACTCGGGCATGATGAGGAACAAGGTCTCCCCGGATGAGGAGATGACGGCTCTTTGTTCAGGAATATAATGAGCTTGACACTTGAGGGCAAACTCGGGAAAATGGTGGATCTGAGGGAAAAGGTAGAGGGGTAGATTGGACTCCCAGAGTCCAATTTCATCACTCTGGTCCAGGAACACTTCCCTGAGCCATGACTGGAGGTCTGAGAAATCGAAATCACATTTTGTATCTGTGATTAATCTGTCTTTTTCAACCAGTGGGATCTTTCCCAGGTCGACAGGAGGCAGGAGAAACAGATTCTCCTCTCCTTCTGCTTGTCTGGGCTTTGGTGCCATTTCTGCAACAGTACCTGCAATAAACACAACGTTAGTGGGGGCAACTAACTGTGGATGAGGGTGATGGAATGTAACGGAGGAGTAAAAGGTGAATTTCTCTGGTGCGATGGGTAAATAGCGAGAGTAAAGGAAATAACGGTGGTTTTATTTAAATTGGGGGTCGGTTTGGCGCGGGAGACAGGTCAGCTGGATAATGGATAGGTTATCTAGTAATAAATGGACAATGAGCCACTTGGGGGTGATATGGCAGGTGATGGTGGATGAAAGATACGGACGGGTGATGTGGCGGCTAGGGATTGGAGGTAAAAGTCGTAATAAGGGGCTTGCCATGAGTGACAGGGGGGAAAGGACTGATAGCAGTTATGGGACATGACCAGTTTAGGAAAGGTGGGAGGTGACGTCCAGAGGTGACGGAGGTCTGTCAGATAGCAGATGGTGACAGGACTCGGGGCAATAGATCTACGCCACATATGACAAGGGACTTGCCAGAGGAATAATACCATTCCAGAC
>JZKD02S0636433.1:639041-655169 GCA_000966675.3 Picea glauca | reverse complement strand
CTGAGTTATCATCCTTCCGAGACCTTGTGCCCTTATTTTTGACTCCATATACCCTAAGGCACTGATTTGATCTCCAACGTTGAAGCTTTAGTGTACAAAACAACTCTTTAAACCCAAAATATTGAAACCCTAACTAACTAACCCTAACCCTAACTAAGGCTGACGTCATAGTTGGTTATTTTTGACGCAGCTAGCTTTTGACTTTTATAAGTAATTGAGTGATGATCTAAAACATTTATTGATTGGTGTGTTGATTGAATACATTGTTGGCTTTGTCATCTTGATAGTTATTGATGAATTAATGCTATTTCCATAGATAATTGACAAAACGTTGATCTCATTGATATCTATTGCTTCGCATTGCTTAAATTATATCATATGGTCATATGAAGTGCTAACCCTTTGTATATAGCCTTCATATATAATTTTCTATTGTTGCTTTGTTATGGGTAGATGTTCTCATTTGGACTATACTTCATTATTGGCTGATTAGCTGGACCTTCTGATTTTGGTGGTAACCTGTGAGGGAGAAAATTTAACTCTGACCTTATATCTCAGCCTCTTCAAAACCCTAGGTTATTGGGGACGTCTCCCCTGGGCTAACCTCCCTAAATAGAAAGAACCTCCCCATTGTGGTGACATTGGGTGGGGAAGGTTCCTGTTTCGCCAGTTTGACCCTTATCCTTTAGCCATTTGACCTAAACTACAAACTGTGCGATAACAGGAACATTGGGTGGTGGAATGGGGAAAGTACCCATCAAAGAGGAATCCTTAAGAAGACCTACACTGACATTCTCATATCCAGGGGGGGTTTTCACAATGAAAGGGACATTGATAGTATGTGTATCAGAGTTAAAGAAGGCCAATTGGTCCACCGTAATCACTTTTCCCTGATGTGGGAAACATACGACACAGAAAAGAGTGGAGACAACTGCTTGCATGGAATCAATCCAGCTATGGCCAAGTAAAAGGTTGTAATTGAGAGGAGCATCAAAGACTTCAACTTCAACGTTGACCATTTTTCCTTCTAACATAATAGGCAATGAAGGGAGGACACCGTAAGGCTTAAATCCAGAGCCTTTAAAGGCTTTGAGCATGTTGTATGATTCGGTTAAGGGCAGAGAGTTGATGGCTTTCTAGCAGGAAATAGAAATGACACACATCGAGGCATCCTCATCAATTACTGTTCTACAAATGTTCTTGTCGGAGACAATAACTTGTATTTGGAAGGCGAGTTGAGGGGGTAACCTTGGAATGTGATCTTCCAAGTAAAAAATTATTAAATTTGTATCCGTAGGGTTAATTCCACCAATGGCTTTCAAGAATGCTTTCCGTTGTGTAGGACAACTCTGAAGGAATTTGAGGGCTGGCATTGCTAATGGTGCTTGGGCCAGGTCTTCTACAATGTTGTAGTTCTGGGCAGCACGCGCATGAGGATTGAAAGTAGACTTGCGAACAACACCCTTTGGGGGAGGGCGAAGAACTGTATCTAGCTCGGTCATTCGAGATGAAGAGGACCGTTGGAAGGTGGCGCTGAGAGAGATGGTTGGACCAATGAAGGAGGTATTTCATCAACCTTCTCTTTGGAGGAAGAAGAATCTTTGGCACGAGTAGTAAGTGTGACATCATTCTTCTTTGAATCACTTGTACACATTAAGACATAGGATGTAGTGGAGGGTGAAGGTTGGTCATAAATGACCAATTGGGCCTGTTGTTGAGAAGGAAAGGGTTGTGACAACACGGCTGGGGGAGGTGGTTTCGGGGTCCCTTGAAGGAACTTAGTAACCTCGGCTTGTCTCAGACAATCCTTAGTGTAGTGATCAACACCACAGATAAGACAAGGGTATCATGGTTTGTGCTTATCCTTATTATCAACAGGTTGTGTTTTGGTCTTCTCAGATTGCGGATTATTTTTATCCTCCTTATTCTACCCTTCCCTTTTTTGATTTATTCTTTCCGGTACGAGTAGATTGAACAGAGTTCACCTCAGAATTTTTGTCGGTGGGAGGAGTAGGAGATAGAGCATGTTGAACATTAGAAGAAACAGACTTGGTGTTGGTGGTAGAGGCTTGTGCAGAGTGGGGTTGGGCATAGAAAGTGCCAATCACACCATCATCTGTATGAGAAGTAGCAGGAGTAGTTGAAGTAGTAGTAGTAGAAGGATGAGGTGCGTCAGGGAGAAAATTGTAAAGAGTACCCGTTTGTGAGTAAACGAGGTCAAGGTATTGAGCACGACTTATTGCCTGTTATTTCGTGACAAATCCACCCATGGAGATGTCGCAAGTGATGTCATTCACGAATAATTTCGTGAACCACTCTGCCAGTAACTGATCGGGAAGTTCGAGTTTTATTAGACGTCATTGTCGTTGCCACTCATGAGTGTGATCAGAGATATGAGTGGCTTTGGTTTGTTTGAAAGAACTCAAAATTTTGGTTCCCATTTCGTATTGGATCAGTAACTGGTAGTGGGTGAGGAAAGCCATGGAAAGGGTGTTAAAGTCAATGAAGAAACCTCGTGGTAATTCTATATACCACTTCACAGCGGAACCCATGAGAGTTCACTGAAAACGACATAATCGAATAGAGTCATCCATCAAAGAGTTGGATGAACACCAAAGGTGGAAATTCATTACATGATTGTTCGAGTCCTCTCCTGGTTTACCATCAAACTTAGGAATGTCCGAAGGTAGTTTGGCCGGTATGGCGGGCCATTGAGGAGAGTGATGGATGGGATCGTTTAAAATTCTAGACAAATCAGGGAGGTCTAGGGTGGCTAAGAAAGGTAACTGTCTATTCATGTGGGGGTATTGGTGACTTTGGGGAGGAAGTCCTGTAGGTATACCAGTAGGACCGTAAGTAGTTTGCATATAATGTGAAGATCCAAGTAGATTCGGTTGTTGGTGTGGAGGCATGTAATCTATAGGGTTGTATTGGTTAGGGTGATTTCCTTGAACAAGAACGCTGGGTCCAACGTTCAAGCCCCAAACGGAATTGGATGGACCTAGATATGGTTGGCCTGTACTACGGGTAATGAAAGAGTTAGTTTGAGGCTATTGTCCCCCAGTCGATTGAGGATTATTTTGGATAAGATAGTTCCAATACTAGGCCAAGTTTGCAGGTATGTTTTGTTCAGTGGGTGGGGTAGGTGGGGGTTTCCCTCCAATCATAGGTTGTATCCCAATTGGGATTTGACCTCCAGGGTGAAATTGTGTTTGGCCTCTAGGGTGAAATTGTCCGCCAACAAGAATCTAGTAATTAGGTGTGAAAGACTGAATGGTGCCACTAGGGTCAATTCCTCTAATAAGGGATGGAAGAGACCCTCTAGAAGGGGATCGAGGAAGTGTCAAAATAAAACCAAGAACAATATGGTGCTCAGAAGGATTTGAAATGCCAGGAGTCCCGGATGGGATTTGTGTAGGAACAAGAATAGAAGAATTCAACACATGATATCCGGAAGGAAGCGTCGAGGTGAGTCTGGGCGAAAGTGGTGTGCCAATGGGGGCTTGGCTAGCCACCATATTCCTGGTGTGAATATTCATAGCATATGGGACCATTGTATAATGGGCCATTTGAAGGGGGATAGTCAAGATATGGTCAGCTAGCTGAGCATCCAAACTAGGGAAATAATAGGCAGTAGTAAAAGTTACCACGTCTGGATCAAATGTTTCAAGTGGCTCAGGTGTGACAGTGATATCAACACTTGCTCCTGAGCCAAAGAGATCCTGTCTAAATATGCCAATAGTCCAAAAAGGATCCTGACCTTTAGGGCATGTGAAAGGTCTGGTTGGTAATACAGAAGACACAACAACAATATCTTCGGACGAATTTACTCGAACAATACGTCTCACAGAGTCAGGAGGAAGTTGCAATCCCTCTAGAGAATCTGTAATTCAAAATTGGTCTAAAGAGTTAGTTCATTCCACTCATGGAGTGGCAATGTCTTGGACTTCACTCTATTGAGGAGATCCCTACGGTGAGTTGGTAGGAAAGGGTTGAGAACCTTCCAGATCTTCTGGGGGTAGTCCTTACATTCTACGTGAGCGGTGTGGAGGATCAATGGTGATCGAATTAAAATATTACGAAATAAATTCTATGGCCAACTTACGAACACAAACAACACGCACTAGTAAAATCTAGGAGTCAAAACCAAGAAAACAAGACCTTCCTATTCCGAAATCACTAGTTGGTGATGAAATCCAACGTCGTGACGTCGAGATAAGAAGGGGTTGGGCTAGGGTGGAAAAGTTACGTTGACGACCTGCTTAATGGACTTACACCTTGGTACAAGCTCTCACACATAATCGTGGGTATACCCTCCAAGGAGCTCGAGTGAGTCTAGCCAATGTCGATTCTAGGTACTGTGAAGACTTACCCCTCCACAGTCACCTTGTGTAAGACGCTAAGAATATAGGCTACTAAAGTTACCATAAACAACAATGATTCCTGGGGGAACAGTCGACAGTCTGATCCACATGCAAGGGTAGGGTATCTAGCCCAAAATAAACTTGAGAGGCTTCCACTCATCATTGTGGGTATACCTTCAAGCGACCCTCGTAATACATGAAATCTCTACACTGAGATCAACAAAGCAGGGTGAGTAACTCTGTCAATCTCAATGCAACCTCAAGTTTGACCCTTGTGTGAGAAGGAATTCCCAGGACAAAATGTTGCAAATGAAATTTGACACTCCCTGTCACAAGATACTATTGTGTGTTTTGTGCTTTGGAGAGTGTTTCTCACTACCTATTCAAAATCTCTATCATAGCTAATGTTGGTGCAAAAGAGCCCTAGAAAATGTTACTAGTTGAATTTTAAAGTTGCTCAATAATATTAAAGGCCATTTGTTACGCAAGAGGGAGATGGAAATGAAACCAATGTTGTGTAAGACTCTAACCCAACAATGCGTAAATAGAAATGAATGATACAAACTTTCGTTCGATGAATTCTATCTACAATAGGGAAAGAGGAGTTTTATGGAACAATGAAAACTATGATGTACGATCTCTTTTGAATTGTAGTACCAAACAATCAATGATAATGTAAATTCACTATTCATTCTCTTTCAATACTTTAACGCCAATATTTTTTGAATAAATGATTTCTTAAAAGAAAAAGTCTTTAATTTTTTTGTTTAGAAACAAAAAAATAGGGATGGAACTAAGAAAAAGTAAGCAACCAATGAAAATAAAATACTCAACAAACACCCAAGTCGATCTTTCAATGAATATAAAAATAATAAATTGACAAGAAAAAATCTCTTCAAACACACATGGACCAAAAAACTTTCCAAGCAACAAGCAATCTAAAAGAACAATTAATCCCAACTTTTAATCCAATCAAAGGCTTTTGACCAAACAAGCACTCAGATCTCAGAATCAGAGATTATACCCTTGTTGATAGAAGGTCAAGAAGCAAAATTTGGGAAAAAGAGTAAGAAGAGTTTTCGATCTATGAAAACCAATCAACCGCAAGATTTGAAGTCAAGAAGTAGTCAAACACTGGCAAAAGAAGTTCTTCCCAGGTAAACTAACAAATCTGGGCATCAAAAAGACAAGAAGACCTAATCCAAAACTTTTACAAATGAGTTCGCAGCCTGGTAGTGGGGTATAATGTGAGAATTAGGGATTCTCGCAGTCTAGATACAGGCAGGGTGCGAGAAGGTCGCACTGAACTGAACAGTAGGGTGTGAACATCAATAATTCTCATAGGCCACAGAGAGGTATAGTGCGAGAAGGTTTGTAATCAAGAAAACTTTGGAAAAAGTACAAAATTTTTGAGTGAACTTCTGGGTCTAGAGAGTCTATAAGGGTCTCTTATAGACTCAGAGACTAGTTGGCAATGAAAAAAGTAGGTTAACAAAACAGGACAGGACATGACACTTCCCCTAAGTCATAAACATTGAATTTATCATTGAAAAAGGAATAAATGACATACCTTTAGATATCGCTTCCTTATGTCTCTGTTGTCCCTGCTTTTCTTTTGTAACCTTGAGATATCATATCTATAATGACACAAATCGATCAAGGTGAAAGGAACAATAATATATTCAATGAAGACTTAAACATGTGATCAAGGAGTCATGTAATAAAATAAGAGTGATTTTATGGGAAAGGGACATGCCACTGTATTTATATTAAATGAAAGAAGAAGATACAACCATATTGCCTTGATGTTGCAAGCTTCCTTTCGGTGGTCCTTCATTCCAACACACACACTTTCTCCACACTTGCATGAAGAAGATCCGTTGTAGCTTGGCAGACAAATGGAGGCCTCAAGCATCAATTCAAACATGATTCCTCACACAATTCTGAATCTATTCTTTCATCAATTCTCTATTCAATCTTGCTTAACCTCTTCCTTGAGAAACCTTTCATTATATAGGGGAAGGAGAGATGGTTAAAGAGATGAGGATGATCCCACTAAATCTGAGAAGTCATTAGGATGCCAACCATGTGAATGCCAACTTATTTTCTAGAAGATCCTCTTCTAGAACCTTCGTAACTTCCTCTTCCTTTTAAGCTTTGAAACAGGTTCTCACCCTACCTATAGAGAAGACTGTGAACATCTCGCACTCCAAGTATAGGGTTGCCTACGAGAATTAGGGTTTCGCACACCCTACAATACATGTAGCCTACGAACTCATCTTAAAAATATGTTTTATAGAAGAAGACAATAGTCACTTTTCTCAGGCAAAAGGTCCTTATGAGAGACTGAACACATAACTGTAGAGACATCACCAGAGTGACCAAAATAATGTGTAACACCAGCATATAAGTATCAAATTTTTGATACCACATCCTTGGTGATTGTTTTAAACCATACAGGGACTTTTTCAGCTTGCATACCAGCGCCTTCTTTCCCTTCACAGGATAACCTTCTGGTTGCTTCATATAGATTTCTTCTTCCAGATTCCCATGAAGGAATGTTGTCTTCACATCCATATGTTCTACTTCAAAATCAAATGCAGAAACAACAAATAACAAAAATATTATAGAGGTTAACTTGGCAACAGGAGAAAAAATCTCACCAAAATCAATTCCCTCAACCTGGGAATAACCCTTTGCTACTAACTGATCTTTTTATTTCTCGACTTTTCCTTCTGCATTCATCTTATTTTTAAATACCCATTTTCTGCCAATAGGATTTCTTCTAGTTGTGAAATCCACTAGATCCCAAGCCTCATTCTTATCCAAAGATGCAATTTCTTCGTCCATGGCCCTTTTCCAAAGATTTCCATCCTCTGAATCCACTGCCTCCCTGATAGTTCTAGGACCATCATCAGTAATAGATAAAGAAAAATTTGAATGCAAATCAGATGGAATATACCTTTCCAGTAGTCTTCTTTCTTGATCTGATCTCCCCAATACTAGAGTATGAGGATCTTCTTCCTCTGATTCATCTTCTTCTGTAGAGTATGATTCATCATCATTTAAATCAAAATCTATCTTCTCTAGGTCTTCCTTACTTGGTAGGACTTCTTGTTTAACAACATCCTTCATTTCTCTAAATACCACATCTCGGTTATACACTACCTTAGTTTATGGGTTCTAAATCTTATAACCTTTGAGACCATATTTATATCCAATAATGATACACTTTTCAGCCTTGTTATAAAGCTTACTCTTATTTTCCTATGGAACATGAACATATGCATCGCAGCCAAAAACCTTGAGATGTGTGAAAGAAGGTTCCTTACCAATCCATACCTCTTGTGGATTCTTGTCATCCAACACTGGTGAGGGTGATCTGTTGACCAGGTAACATTCAGTACCCACTACCTCTGCCCATAATTCTTTCCCTAACCCGACACCACTGAGCATGCACCTTGATTTTTCCATCATCATCCTATTCATTATTTCTACAACTCCATTCTACTGAGGTGTATATGGATTAGTCTTCTGCCTTTCTATACCACACTTCTTATAGAATTCTTCAAATTCATTTCCACAAAACTCTCCGCTATTATCTGTCCTCAACACCTTAATTTTTTTCTTTGTTTGATTCTCAACAAGAGCCTTAAACTCTTTAAACTTGTCAAAGACTTCATATTTCTTCCTAAGGAAATATATCCAAGTCTTCCTCAAGAATTCATCTATAAATCAGACATAGTATACAGATTTTCCCAATGATGGGACTGACACAAGTCCAAAAACATCATCGTAAACTAGCTTTAAAATTCCTTCTTCCCTCATTGCTCCAGAGGGGAATCTTACCTGATTCTTCTTCCCATATAGACAATGTTCACAGAAATCAAAATCCAGAGAGCATTTAGTCATACCTTCAACCATACCTATACCATGTAGTAATCAAAGACCCTTCTCTTTGATATTCCCCAATCTTTGATGCCAGAGCATAACCTTTTCTCTAGAGACTGTAAGAGTTCTTTCTTCTTCAAATCCAATATCAGGAACAATGGAACTATTACACCCATCACTAATAGTTCTTCCTTGTATTTTATATAGAGTTCCAAACCGAACTCCCCTCAGCAACACCATTGCTCCTCGAACCATCCTACAGGTTTCCTTTTCAAATATTGTTTTTACCCCTGCATCGTCCATTTTGCTTACATAAATCATTTTTCTAGCCAAACCTGGGATGTGCATAACACCGGTAAGTGTTCTAATCCTTCCATCTATGAGCTTCAACTTGACACTTCCTCTTCCTATGATTCTAGTTGTCAAATCATTACCTAAGAAAACATTACCTCCATCATACCTTTCATATTCATAGAACCACTCCCTGTGGGGGGTCATATGAAAGGATGCACCAGATTCAACCAACCATGCCTCATGATCTGCATGTGTGCTTGAAGAGGCCAAGTACACATCCCCTCTTTCTTCCTTGGAGGTATTTTCTTCTGTAGAATGAGATTGTTCAAATCCCTTCTTTTTCTCAACCTTGGATCTACACTACTTCTTGTAGTGCCCTTCTTTTCCACATCTCCAACATACCCTTACAAACTTTCTAGGGGATTTAGATCTACGCTTAGACTTAGATCTACCACTTGAGAAATTAGATCTATTCCTTTCCTGGGAACGTCCTCTTGCAAATAATGTGTCTGTGCTCTGTCCTTCCATATTCTTTCATCTAATCTCCTCTGACAACAAGGATGAGACCACTTCTTCAAACTTCAAGGAAGTTGTACTACTACCTATGGCCACAGCCAAACTATCCCACGAGTCTGGTAAAGAACATAGTAAACTGATACATTTATCTTCATCTAAAATTTTAATCTCAACAGATACTAACTGACTTACCACAGTATTGAAGGCGTTCAAATTCTATACCACCGAGTCTCCATCTCTCATCCTCAGGTTATACAGCTTCTTTCTCAGGAATAGTTTATTTACCAGGGACTTAGACTGATACAACTTCCCTAGTTTTTCCCATAAATCCTTGGCTATAGATTCCTTTGACACATTCAGTAATACTAAATTGGAGAGACACAGTCAGGTTGTGCTCTTTTCCTTCCGATCCAACCTTTTCCATTCATCTACAGAAGTTCCTGTAGGTGCAGTACCTGGATCTACCACGATGCATTAATATCTGTCCACCAATAGATATTCCATCTTGAGCTTCCAAAACTCAAAATGTTTCCCATTAAACTTCTCGATCTCCATCTTTGAATTTGTTGCCATTCATTTTCACTTGAAAAAGAAATATTGCAGATCTCCCAGTGTAACAAGGCTTATCACAGTCCCAAGCCAAACCCTTGACCACAAAGGCATCCCCCTAAAGCCAATAAATCTCTGATACCAAATGTAAATTCTAACCTTGTACAATATCTACTACAAATAGATATTTAGTAAAGGAACAGAAAAGATACAATGCCAAATACAAACATTACACAGATATTTTTCCCTTGGAAACCCAAACTGGGAAAACCATCATATTCTATATTATTCATCATGTTACAATGTTTACAATACAAAATACTTATACGAGCTACCAATGGAATCCAAAAACCTAACCCAATGACCTGCATTAGTCCAAAACCCTAATTCCTTAACTGGAAATAGAAAACCATCAGCAAAGAAACTATGTGCCAAAAAACCACCTAAATATAATGCGGTCCCGAGGTAGAAATAATGTGGTCCTGATACATAATTTTGTTTTCCCAAAGAATATAACACATACTCATGAAAATAATATAACACATACCCAACACATATTTTGAAAGGAGTCCTTAAGCACTATGCCCACAATCCTAATGCCAGAGCCGCCCAAAATTACTCGATTTTCAAGGATTTGGACCAAACACCATGCACGATGTTGGCCTTAGAGGTGCTCGCGACATGTCCCACATAAAGGAATGCCTTTTTATCTACTTTAGGATCTATAGACCCAAGTTGTTGAAAAGTTATCAAGTTTGATGTTGCATATTTCAAGCCTCACTTTCCTTATAATGTGTCCTTTCATATCCATGTGGAGGGTATGAATGTCACCATCAAGTGTACTGTCATTGATGAAGGCTCTTTGACATCCGTTATGTATTTATCTTGTTGGAAATCCATTGACTCTCTATCACTTTCTCATTCCATGACCATGTTGACTGCATTCCATGGATGTTGATTCAGACCCCATGGTATTCTTCGTGCTTTCCTGGTCCAGTTAGGTGAAACGAACATGGATTTCAAGGTCGAGGTGGTTGATGCACCTCTCAACTACAATATTTTACTGGGGCATAATTGGAATTACGCTATGACAATTGTTGTTTCATCAGTTTTCTACGTTTTATGCTTTCCTCATGAAGGGAAGATAATGATGATTGACAAGTTGTCCTTTGCGTATCCTAGTCCTTCTACATCTGCGGGACCCTTGGTCCCCATTATTGATAATTATCAGCAGGAAAATGAGAACGTTGGTGTCATTATGTACTCCCCCTTGATGGGAAATTTCATTTTCTCGGCACAAATCACACACATCAATTCCATCTTCGGTGAGTCTTCATCGTCACTATAGTCCATTCCTTTCCATATGTGATATCTTATTTACCCATGGAACCTACCTTTTTCGAATGTGTCATATGAACGTCATTCACACATTGGGATGTAAATGCCATTTTCTGCAGTAGAGATTTCATATCAAGCTATACTAAAAGCTCATGAAGATCCAAATCCTCCCTCCTCGTGGATTGATGAGGTGGATCTCATCATAGAGCCATATGGGATGTCCAATCATGTTATTCGCGTGACTTCTTCCACGATACTTTACCCTCGAATGAAGCCATCATAGAGGCCATATCTGGTCTAGATAGGCCTTGGGCTGACCTTCATCATAGATCTTATTTTCTCTCAGGGCTTGAATGGATTGAACAGGACGAGTGTAGGCCCACCTTGAGTGAGATGGTCGGTCATGTTGTGGTTCTATTAGATACGGATGGTGTATATGCCGAAGGAAACATGGTGAATATTTCTCCCATCATCACGATCGACATCTCTTGAACCCCTGGTAAAATTGAAAATTTATATATAGGTGGAGATTGTTCTCTTTAAGAAATTTAGAACTACACCGATCTCTTCAAATAATTCTAAGATGTATTTTCTTGGTCATATGAAGAGATGCCAGGAATCAACCCCAGTATTTTCGAACACAAAATTAAAACTTATCTAAATGCTAAACCTGTTCGATAAATACTTAGAGCTATAAATTCTAGGAAGGCCCCTGCTATTAAGGAAAAAGTGGAGAAGTTGCTTAACACTGGTTTCATCTACCCAATGCCCTTGATCGAATGGGTATCCAACCCTATTCCTATTGGTACGAAGCAAGGAACCATCTTCCTATGTATTGATTTTAGGTACCTAAACAAAGCATGTCCAAAAGATAATTTCCCCATTCCTTTCATTGATTAGATTATTGATGAGTGTGTAGGAAGAGAAGTATTTTCTTTTATGGGAAAATTTTTAGGTTATAATCAAATTCAAATTAAACCCAAGGATCAACAGAAGACGAATTTTATTTGTCCTTGTGGTACCTTTGCATATCGGAAAATGCCTTCCAATCCTAAAAACCCCAGAGAAACCTTCCAACGTGCCATGAGCCTTATGTTTCACGATATTAAGAAAATTTTCAAAGCATATTTAGAAACTCTCACTGCTCACTATTGAAAGAGGGTTGATCATTTGACTCACCTTCTAATTGTATTTGGGATATTCCTCTATTATCGCATTGAACCCTCACAAATGCATGTTTTGCATTATTTCTAGCCGCCTTTTGGGTTTCATAGTTTTTGAGCATGGGATCATGGTGGATCCTATGAAGGTTGAGGCAATACTTCAATTGCCTCCCCCGCGTAATATTCGACAACTTCAGTGTTTACAGGGGAAGGATAACTTTCTGTGTCATTTCGTAGCGAACTGTGCTAGTATAAATAAGGGTTTCATGCATCTTTTTAAGAAGGATAATAGGTTAATATGGGATGAGCGAGCCTAGGAATTCTTTGATTCTCTTAAGAAATACCTGGTATCTACACCTCTGTTGAAGGCCCAAGACTACAATAGATATTTCTTGTTTTATATTTCCACATTCGACGGGATGATTGGTATGGTTCTAGTTTAGGAAGATGATGAGATCCATGAGCAAGTTATCTATTACCTTAGCCAAAATCTAATTGGTCTTGAATTTAAGTATTCTCACATGGAGAAGCTAGCCTTACCAGTCGTACATGTGGTTCAACAATTACATCGTTATATCTTACTATGTAAGACTACCATAGTTGCAGATGTCAATCCATTTCAATATGTACTTACACGACATATCATAGGGGGGAAATAAAATAAATGGATTGTGATTCTATAGAAATTTGATCTTGATTTTTCTTCTACAAAATCCAAGAAGTCGCTAGTTCTTGTAGAACTGATTTCGGACTTCCCTAGGCAGGATGGGGATATTTTTCATGATTATTCATTCATGGATGAACACATCTTCCTTATATCTTGTTCGAACATTTGGTATGGAGATATTTTAATCTACCTTCAAACCGTGAAGCTTCCCCAACATCTTTCGAGACACGACTGACAATGTATATGCCATCAGGCCAAAAACTACCTCATTATCGGTGATACATTATATCGTCGAGGGGTGGGTAATATTTTGCATCGTTGTTTGACTCATGAGGAGGATGAATATGTTTTCAATGAATGCCACAATGGGGCATGTCTTGGTCACTTATTTAGGCTTGTGAAATCCCAAAAGATATTGTGAGTTGGTTATTTTTGGCCATCGATATTTAAATATTGCATTGAAGCGGTCAAGAAGTGCCACCCTTTATAGGTGTTTGCTCGTAATATGCAGTCACACCTTATCCCTCTTGACGTAGTAATCATTGTCGGTCCCTTTACTAAGTGGGGGTGGATTTTATGGACTACAACCCAGCCTCAGCTGGGGGGCATTATCACATTATTGAGGTTTTGGATTATTTTACTAAATGGGTTGAGACCATGCCTACCTTTAAATCTGATGGTGAGACTGCAACATTTTTTGTATTCAATCAGATTATAGCTCGGTTCATAATCCTGAAGAATATTATCACTGATCATGGCATTCACTTCCATAATGAAATGATGACAGAGTTAACATCTAGACTAAGTTTTAAACATGACCATTCATTACCATACTATCCCTAGGAAAATGGAAAAGCAGAGGTCATGAATAAATCTCTGAAGACTATTTTGCAAAATACTGTCAGGTAGAGTAAATCTAACTGGCATGTGATGCTTTACATTTCACTATGGGCATACTGAACTATGGTAAATATTTCCACTAGTTTCTCATTGTTTTAGTTAATTCACAGGGTGGAGTCGATTCTTCCTATTGAATGTGAAATCCCTTCTCCCAAGTTGTCAATAGAGATCCTACCTAACACGACTGATCTTGAAGAACACATTGTACACCTAGGGAAGATTGATGAGAAGCATCGCTATTCCACTGTGGTAATTGAGGCGAATAGATGATGTGTTAAGGTCCAATATGATAAGTATGTCTATCCCTGGATGTACACTGAGGGTGTTTTGGTCCTTCTCTATGACCAAGCTAAAGAACCATTAGGGGCAAGAAGGTTTAATCCCATGTGGCATGATCTTTACATCATGAGACATGTCCTTGAAAAAGGAGCCTATGAATTAGAATATTATGAAGGGAATGTGATGGATGAGCCCAAAAATGGGATCTATCTTAAATGATATTACACTTTATCCTTCAAGCTTGAGCGTGGCATTTGTATACTAATGTATGTTAGTGTATATATTTCACTTTTTATTCTTTTGTGTCACCGACTTGATGATTGAGTTTTCCTTTGGTTGGCAGATGTCAACAGAGTCATCAGTGTTCTTAGGATTCACAGACGGTGCTAGTATTCATACTCATAACATGGCTTCCACTACTTGGGTTATCTATTCACTCGAGGGACAACTGGTGTCTTCAGGTGGCGTTTTTCTAGGGTCATCAATGAACAATGTCGCTGAGTATAGTGTCATTATATAACTAGTGCATGACTCCATTTCACACAGCATTCAATATTTAGAAGTTTGCTTGGATTCCCAGTTAGTTATATGTCAATTGAACGATAGTTACCAGGTCATAGATCCTACACTACTCTGATGTTTCCTTCGGGTATGAATTTTAGAATGACATTTTGATTTTATTACTTACAATCATGTACCTAGAAGCTTTAATCACGTATCTGATGCATATGGTAATTACATTTTAGATTGGAATTTGTCACATAAATAAGGAATGAAAACATACATACATTCATACATCCATTGTAAGATAAGCAAGTACAAACCAAAACATTTTTTTTTATGTATTTCAAAAAAATATGGTGTCATAGTACAAAATGGGGCTTGTATCCCTAGAATACATATACGATTGGTACATCAAAAAACATGAAATCTATGCCTGAGGTCCTGGTTGCATGTCATGATAACACACTATGGAATTTTCCAGATTTTAGAAGAGGATCACCCATGCAAGTGGTACACTCACTACCTGTCGCTGCATCGCCTCTAGCAGATCCTCCACCTAGACCATAGGAACCCGATGCGTCAAACGAGACCGGTTTCCCTACACATTTTGGATGACTCTCTCTGCGTCCCCACCTACCATCTCATCTCCTTGGACTCTTCATCAATTTCATGGATATCCCTCTGGTCGTCATGGAACTACGTCTGCGTCAAAGAAATAACCACTAATACATGATACCATACAAAAATATTTGTGTTTTATTGTTTTCCTCTATCTAATTGAAAAAACAAAAAAAATGAAATATATAAAATCAATGCTCACTGATCTCTCCAAAGGCGAATCCCAGTCGAAATGGAATATCTCAATCCCCTCAGTATTTTATCCCCTCATAGGGGCAATGATCGATCACGATGATATGTCGTCGCCACCATTGGAAGAACTCATCGTAGTAGGGGGTTGACACCCTACCACCTCTTAGTCACTACATCACCTTGGCCCACTGTGACATGGATGGATTGCATATATCATGTGGATTAATCTCTACTCTCGGGCTCAGAGTTGTAACTCTCTCAAATAAAAACTACACAGTATGGATGTGAACCCAAAGTTCCTCATCCTACTGAGTTTGCAATCCCTCAACTGGCTCTTCATGTTGGCCAGTAGTGATGTGAACCAATTGTAATCCATGGGTCTCAAACACTCCACAAAATATAACATGACAGGACTTGACACTTGATGCAGTGAGGCTGATCTGTACTAGTGTTATCACTGAAATTTCGTTCGCACATGGCGACAAGAAATCAGCATCGTCAAACAGTAATGAAGTCATTCATGGCACTGAATTAATTTCCACGTGAGTTGCGCCCTTTGACTGTGTCGGCCTTGACTGCTAACTGTCAGGGCTCGTGTTTCAGCAATGGAGTGACGGCTCCGTGTTTCAGCATCTGCCTTCTCGAACCATGTAGCTGCTTCGTGTTTCGGCATGTGCATCCTCGGACTGTATAGCAGCTTCCGTGTTTCAGCATCAACTGGACGGTTCTGTGTTTCAACATCGGTCTTGGATACTATTCTGCAAGTATAGACACTTATGCACTTCTAATCAATGGTTAAGACCAAAAGTAATGTAAAATATCATGCAAAACAAATTAGACGTGTAGTAATGAG
>JZKD02S0636433.1:624984-635801 GCA_000966675.3 Picea glauca | reverse complement strand
CTTTGACTGTGTCGGCCTTGACTGCTAACTGTCAGGGCTCGTGTTTCAGCAATGGAGTGACGGCTCCGTGTTTCAGCATCTGCCTTCTCGAACCATGTAGCTGCTTCGTGTTTCGACATGTGCATCCTCGGACTGTATAGCAGCTTCCGTGTTTCAGCATCAACTGGACGGTTCTGTGTTTCAGCATCGGTCTTGGATACTATTCTGCAAGTATAGACACTTATGCACTTCTAATCAATGGTTAAGACCAAAAGTAATGTAAAATATCATGCAAAACAAATTAGACGTGTAGTAATGAGAAAGGACGTTATGTACCTTGGAATGATCAAGTGGAATGATAGTATAAGTCAAAACGTAGGTGATGAAGGGTAAAATAATAGCAAAAAGTATGGGCAAAAAGGGTACAATATGTGGTCCTAACACACACCATGGCCCACAACCCCAACCACCACCGATGTATGGAACACCCCAATATCTGCCAGCATATGGGGGCACTCCTTATTACCCCCCACCCCCTTATCAACAGCCTTACCCTGTTGCTATACCTCCACCCATAGTGGACCACCACCGGCACCTCCCATACATCCACCTATTCCCACAAATAGTGGTACTCCATCAACATCAACTTATAGTACTAGTGAAGGCACTACGCCTTCCTATGTTCCTTATGGATTGGTACCATCGCAAAACCCATACTTCCCCTTTCCTGTTCCTCCACAACCCATGGCCCCCCCACACCCACATGCGGGGGTAAATTTTGTTCAATCTTCTGCTTCTCAACAATACCATAACTTTGAACAATTGAATACAGCCAACCCAACTCATCCATCGAATAATACCAAGAAGAAAGGATGGAACAGGAATAACAACAACCCTGGTCAAGGCGGGAATCAACCCCCACAGCACCAACCCACTGGGGGCAACTAGAACCAAGGGAACCAAAACCCCCAAGGGGGCAATAACAACAAATGCCAAGGGCGTAACAATGTTAAAACCATTTGCCCTTGTGATCTTTGTGGTGATTTTGGTAACTACACTCACCATTGCCCCCAGATCACTGATTTCAAATGGTTGAAAGACTCTGGGAGCCTTCCCCCTTCTCCTGCACAAACTACCCCTCAGCAGGCACCACAACAGTATGTACAACAACCCCCTCCCACCGTTCTGCAAAATCCTATCCCACATCAAGGTGTGATAAACACCCAACAGGACACACAACATCCCCCACCTCAAGTAGGACAATACCACAACCCTAACAATCCAGCAGAGCGTACAATTCTCCTCACCAGTGAGGAAGAAATCCTTCTACAAACACGGAATCATCAGTATCCAGCTGAGTCTACTCCTATCTCTCCAGAGACAAACCCTACACCGACGGGACCCCCGTTGGTGATCCCTCACCCTTCCACCGAACCACCATTACACATCCCTCGCATCCCCTTGTGCAGGAATGTCCACAACCCACAGGCTAGGGCCGCCCACAAGTATATCTTGGTCGACGACTTAGCACAATCCCCGGCTGCCATGTCAGTCTTGGAAGTCCTCTAGACTTGTCCTACACAATGAAAATCTCTACTTTCCACCTTGGGGGCAGTCGACCCTGCAGATACTCGGCTTATTACCTTTGATCTTGATAGTTGCGAACCTTGTCTTCCCGCCTTGGTAGCTATTCAAATACCAGTGAAAATACAGAACATCACCGTCCATCGGTGTATCATCGATGAAGGTGCATCTACATGCATCATGTCCAAAACAGTATGGCAGAAACTTGGTTCCCCGGAACTTATACCCTCCGCCATCACATTACGAGCTTATGACGGACAACCATCATCTCCCGAAGGGCTCTTCCAAAATTTTCCCGTTGAACTCGGTGGAAAAATTGTTCTCATTGACATCGAAGTTATCAACGCCCCACTCGATTACAATATCTTGTTCAGACATAGCTACATGTATGCTATGAAGGCAGTGGCATCTTCCATCTTTCGGACAATCATGTTCCCCCACAACGGAAGGATTGTGACCATCGACCAAGTCTCACATTATGAGCCCAACCCCTCTGCCAATATTGATAACGTTCTTCCCCTCATCCACACCAACCACGATGCATATCCACTCATTGAGATGGGTCCTGAAATTTTTAAAGATCCATCCTTGTTAGGGACGTACCATGGAGCACCACCACTCCTTCCCCCTAATCAAGTATGCATCATCTCATCTAACGGAACTCACACGGAGGATGCTCTTCCTCCTCAGGAGGCTTTCGTCATTCTTGACGTCTCAGTAGTCGCAGAACCACTCTAGTCGAAGCCTCCTGTGCCCTCGTCGACCTCAACAGTCCACGAATCCACATCCCCTCAAGGGAATAATCCCATCTGGGAAACACTCCCCCAACCCCTCACCCAAATTCCCTTCTTTTACCCTCCCCCAGGTATTGAAGCCTTTCAGGTAGCTGCAACACTAACACATCCTAATATGGTGTTAGCAATCCTAGTTTGGTATTTACACCC
This sequence comes from Picea glauca, assembly GCA_000966675.3. Taxonomy (NCBI): domain Eukaryota; kingdom Viridiplantae; phylum Streptophyta; class Pinopsida; order Pinales; family Pinaceae; genus Picea; species Picea glauca. Next base: position 633,294 of record JZKD02S0636433.1, on the reverse strand, counting down.
ACCAGAGATTGTTCCTCGACCATCCCTTCCCCCACAAGAAGGACTTCCCATGACGATTCTCGTCCTTACCCCGACTACCCGCATACTCACTACCCCCCCTGTTACCGTTGGGGGCAGAAGGAAGAAGAAGGAGCCCACTGCTCCCCTTCCCCCACACATCCCACCACCTTGCGCACTATGTGAGAAAGAGGGCCACCAAACCAATAATTGCCCATCACTACCTGAATTACAGAATTTGATTCCCCCCAATCAAACTCCCACAACACCCATCACTACTGCAAGTACCACTACCACCAACCCTTCCAGTAGTAAAGGGTTGAGGACCAAATACGCTTGTGCTATATGTTCAGAGTATGGCCATTACACTCATCATTGCCCAGCACTACCATGCTTTCGGTAGATGTTAGTGGCTGTACACCAGAACTTCCAGAACAATCCCCGCCCTACTACGTCCTCTTCAACAAATATCACTGACATTCGCTATGTCACCACTTCATTCAATGAACGTATGAGATGCCCTTGATCTCTCTGCGATTCCTTAACTCACTTTACATACCAGTGTCCTATGATCCTCGCATACGGGCAACGTCAATTGGCCCTGTGTCACCAACCCGCAGCGGCGGTAATTGACATTACTTCGTCACTCGTGGATCTTCATGTCATTTCTCCTGAGCCCGAGGCACTCCCAATGCCTCCATGGTTCTTAAATGATGTCTCTGAGGATTTACCCCACAACCCCCCCAACTCTCCTGCTCATTCCCCTACGGAGACTCTCCATCCAACCACCATGGGTACCCCTCAGTACTTCAATATCTGGTTTATGTCAAGTGAACCCTCCCCATCTCCTAACATTATTCCCCCTGCTTCTTCATCAGGGGGAAATCACACTGTCACCAAGGTCAGTCCTCACGACCCCTTGTATTCCCAGCATTTCCTATGCGATGAGGAAATACTCGAAGAGCTAAACCGCCCAGACTCTCTCTGGGATGCGCTACATCATTGAGCCCTCTTCTCTCCACATGAAGCCCACATGCCTCCTAACCAAAACCCCATTTACATGGTCGAAACCAAAGATTTTATCCCATCTGGGCCTATCGATTGGTTCAACAATCCCATTCCTGCCCCTGATGCATTTGAAGAAGGCAACATGGCCAACATTTCCCCCACCATCAAAATCGACATTTCCATTAAAAATGGTGTCGTCGAAGAAATCATCATTGGAGCCGATTGCACTCCTCAGGAAATCGCCGCATATAAAGCCCTCTTCCAGGAATATAGAGATATTTTCGCCTGCTCCTACATGGAGATGCCTGGCCTCGACCCATCTATTGTCGAGCATCGCATCGACACCTAGCCCGACATCACACCAGTTCGCCAGAAACAACGACCGCTACACCCATCCAAATTCGCGGCTATCAAAGCCGAAATTGACAAATTACGTACAGCCGAGTTTATTTACCCCATCGCTTACACTTCATGGGTTTCCAACCCTGTACCCATCGACAAAAAATAGAGCACTATCCGCATCTACACAGACTTTCGCGATCTCAATAACGCATGTCCCAAAGACAACTTTCCAATGCCTTTCATTGATCAAATTATCGACGACTACGCCGGCCACGAGGCTCTCTCCTTTATGGACAGATTCTCTGGCTATAACCAAATTCAAATCCACCCAGCCAATCAGTATAAAGCCGCATTCATTACCCCTTGGGGTACTTTTGCATATCGTGTCATGCCTTTCGGCTTAAAAAACGCCGGCGCAACCTTCCAGTGGGCGATGACATACATATTTCATGATCTGGCTGAAATCATCCTCGCCTACTTGGACGACCTCACAGCTCGCTCCAAGAAACGCACCCAGCATCTCGATGATTTATGAATCATCTTTCAACGGTGTCGTCAGTACAACATCTGCTTGAATCCTCTCAAGTGCATGTTCTGCATCACCACAGGGCACCTCCTTGGTTTTATCGTTTCCCAAAGCGGTATTACCATGGACCCCCTAAAATTCAAAGCTATCACCGAAATTCCACCTCCTTGAAATTTACGACAACTGCAGAGTCTACAGGGCAAAGCTAACTTCCTTAGATGCTTTGTCCTATATTATGCCATACGCACACATGGTTTCCTTCACTTACTACGTCACAACATCCCCTTTCACTGGGACGACTATGCCCAACAGTCATTTGATGATCTTAAAACAACGCTTTCAAATCCACCTTTAATTAGTGCACCTGATTATAATCGTGACTACATCCTCTACGTATCAGCATCAGCTGTATTAGTAGTCGGCGTCCTCATCCAGTGCAGAGATGAAAATCATGAACATGTCATTTACTACGTTAGTAAGAACCTCTCAGGACCACCCTTGAAATACAAACACAAAGAGAAACTTGCTCTTGCGGTTGTCCTCGCAGTCCAGAAACTGCGCCATTACATTCTGCTTCGCACCACCAAGGTCGTCGCAGACTCCAACCCTCTGCAGTACTTGCTCAGCTGTCGACAAGTTAACGGAAAATTCCCTCGATGGATCGTTATCCTTTAGGAGCACGACCTCGAGTTTTCAACACCTAAGAGTAAGAAGGCCCTCGTTCTAGCTGAACTTGTCACGGACCTCCCCTCTGACACCACCAGTGCCCCCATCAACACCGACTTTCCCGATGAACATCTCTTTTACATCACCTCAGATGATCCTTGGTATGGCGACCTTCTCGTCTACCTACGAACTCAAAAGTTCGGTAACCACCTTTCACGAGATGATCAACAACGTATTCACCACCAGGCCCCTTGCTATCTCTTCATCGGAGACATCCTATATCGGCGGGGCGTTGACACCATTCTTCATCGTTGCCTAACTATTGACGAGGCCGACAGAGTCTTAAACGACTGCCACAGTGGTGCATGTGGGGGCCATATTTCGGGTATATCCACGGCTCAGAAGATTATCCGAGCCAGTTATTTTTGGCCTACCCTATTTCATGATTGCATTCATGCCGTGAAACGATGTGAGCAATGTCAGCTCTATGCCAACAAAGCCCAGGCTCCCCCCGCTCTTCTTCACCCTGTCATTACTGCGGGCCCTTTTTGTAAATAGGGCATCGACTTTATGACTTGCAATCCACCCTCCAGCAATGGTCACAAATACATTATTGTCGTCGTTGATTACTTCACCAAATGGGCCAAAGCTATGCCCACTTTCAACAACACCACTGACACTGCAGCGCATTTTTTCTTTAACCACGCCATATCCCGTTTTGGAGTACCACTCCAACTCGTTTCCAACCATGGAAAAAACTTCGAGAATGAGATCTTCGTCGAACTCTCATCTCGGTTAGGCTTCTCTCACAAGTTTGCCTCACCCTATTACCCTCAGTCAAATGGATAGGTCGAGGCAGTGAAAAAAGTCCTCAAGACCATGTTACAGCGCACGGTTAATAAACATAAAACCAATTGGCATCATATGTTATTTTCTGCACTATGGACTTATCGAATGGCCGTAAAGACTGCTATAGGTTTCATGCCATTCCATTTATTCCATGGGGTCGAGGCAACTCTTCCCATCGAGTGCGAAATACCCACCTTACGCACTGCAATCAAGCTATTACCTGACACTGCTCCAATGGAGCAGCACTTGCTGAACTTGGAGTCGTTGGATGAAGATCGTCGATCTTCATTACAGAACAACGAGGCAGCTAAAAAATGATCCAAAGCTACCTTTGATCGCCATGTCAACCTTCGATCATTCCGCAAAGGCGACCTCATCCTGGCCTATGATATCTCTCATGATACCTTTGGCCACGGCAAGTTCGAATCACTTTGGCATGGCCCTTACATCATCCAACATTGCCTCACTAAAGGCGCATATATCCTAGCCTCCCCCAAAGGCCTCTCTCTCAAAGAACCTGTCAACGGGTTGTATCTCAAGAAATTTTATGCTTAAACGTAGTCAAACTACTTTAGGTCATTTCTTTTTCTAGTGTTTTTAATCTTTTTTCTCCTACCCTCTCGTCTAAAACTATCGTTTGTGCTATTGACAGATGCTTCCTCCACCAGCCTACTACATTGGTTACGCCAACGGTGCCAGCCGTTGGACATAAAATCTCGCTTCGGCTGCTTGGGCTCTCTACACGCCCTCACATGAAATGCTACATTCAAGCAGCATATGTTTGGGGCCAGCAACCAACAACCAAGCCGAATACACTGCGGTCATTGGCCTCCTGGCCGACGCCCAACGTCATCATATTTTCCACCTAAGCATCTTCCTCGACTCTCAGCTAGTCATTCTCCAGCTCAACAATGTATACCATGTACGCGATCCGTGCCTCTTTCGAAAATACCTGCAGGTTAGACTGTTATCTCAACATTTTGATTCCCTTACATTTACACATATTCCAAGACAATTGAATCAAACAACAGATGAAATAGCTAACATGGTGTTAGATTGGCATATATCACATCAAGCTACACATACATAAAACATCCCACACAATCATGTCACAACATATAGATAGAATCGACATCATCATAAACATCAACAAAAAACCCATGTAGACAACATCAGGATTGCAAAATATGTATACTCATATATATATAAAGTCCCATCAGGCCATCCGAATGTTTACATACAAAAAATACATGTATCCACAGGCCAGTGCAGCACCTCGGTACAAAAACGGGCTCACCAGCCTATAAACAAAAAGATGTACATAATGCATCACTCATGGTGCCTCTGTCATGCCACCACCTGCTCCTCCCTCAGGAGGAGGTGGTGGCCCACCACCACCTGCCCCAGGCGGTAGTGGAGGGCCACCCACAGGACCCTCCTGCCTTGGTGGCAGGCGTCCACTCGTCATTGCGACAAGCACAGCTGCTCGTCGCACTATAGACTGCCATGGTGGCGGTACTCCTATACACTGATCCAAGAAACCCTCATCCTAGAAGCGTATCCACATGCCCTCATGCACATCCTGCAACACCGTCTCCAGACGATGACATATATCATCAAAGTCCACTCCGGCTGCCACCGAAGGAGCATGTGATGGCCCCACACCAGGGTCATCAAACCGGCGCCGCCTCGCTGCCCTCTCGGGCTCTGCTGGTCACCCCACGACATCCTCCCACCGTCGCCTCTCTCCCCACAGTCGTCTCTCTAGCTCTGGCCGAGCTGGGGCTTGCTGCATCTCCACCTCGCGCCCGCGAGGTGACAAATATACACATGCACAAAACAACAACAAAAGATCGTATCAGTATTTATATCACATCTATATGGACTGATATCTCAAAAAAAACAACATAAGATCAAAAATATGCACAATGCTAAAACATACCTTGATGGTCAAAAACCTCCCCTGGAGGCAACACCATGTCCGGGTCACCCCGGAAGTCAACCCTAGCATAGGGGTACTGCAGTACTACCTGCGGCATCTGCCGCCATATCCACGCCGCCTCTGCTGAAAAGTAGTGGCCACCTTCGCCACCATCGTGGCAGACCAACACTGTATACCACCACCTCAAGCGTGGCTCTCGTGCCTCTGGCACCTCTAGCAGAACCCTCAGGTGCAGCATCGGCACCCTCTCCAAAAACCAGGCTACCAGGATCGAGCCAAAAGCAAACTCTCCTACACCTGTGGACCGACAATGGTCCAACTGCGCGATCATCCGTGCATGCAGCGTCAACCCCCATGCGAACCATTCGCCGGCCACCACCACCCTCTCCAGCACCAACAGCCGGCCACCACTAATCCCCTGGGTCACAAGTGACCCGTATATATGCATAATCATCGTGGCTATACAGTGATGTGCTAAGGCATCAATAGCACTGATGCTCACCACCGTCCCCGACATAAAAACCAGGCCTGAGCAGTATCGCGCACCAATCGTGGCCAGGGGTGTATCCCTCAGCAGCACAGGCTCTGTCGGTAGGGGCATCCCCCGAAAGGGGAGCCCAGTTAGAAAATATACATCCTCCACTGTAGTGAAGGGGATCTGCTCTCCTCGCACGAGGAAGTAGTGCAGCTTCGGACTCCACATCTCGAGTAGGAACTGTAGTAAGTACTCCTGAGCCTGTATCAATGGGCACTCAAAGAACTTTAGCAACCCACAGGTTGCTAAAGTCGCCCGCACCCCAGGCCCCTCATTGGCCACAGCCTCTCGCAACTGGGCCCAGTCTCGCTCTTTCCACCGCACTGGCATCGTCACTGCTGGCCACCTGCAAACAACATAGGATTCTATATCAGCTCAGATACCCATCAAACCACATCAAATAGACTCATTTTTACCCTTAAAACTTGCCTCAAAGGCGTGGTTTTTCCACCCACAGGCGAGCACACATGTGCACCTGTTCACTACACAGGTGTGCTCCTGAGCACGCTTGTTCATCATACAGCCGCGCCCAGGTGCGCGCCTGTCCAACCCACAGGCGTGCACTGATGCGTGCCTGTCAAACCCATAGGTGTGCACCGATGCGCGCCTGTTCAACTCATAGGCATGCCCCTAAGGTGCGCCTTAAATTCCTCCTATCGCGCACCCATGCACGTATATTCGGTTGACAGGCGTGCATGTATGCGCACCTTCTACCGAATCGCCCGTGCATGTGGGCCCACACCCCATCAAAAAACCTCTAATTACCCCTGTACAGCCCCCTGTACCCGCCCTGCCCAAAAATTGAAAACCTATTTCTATGCAGGATGATCAGACCACTAACCTGATACTCGCAAAACACCGATTGGATACCTCGTCCTCCCTGAATCTCCAAATCTCCTCTGAAATCTGCTCATCCAGTCACTATTGCAGCAGGTACAAATGAGGTGGCAGTATGGGCCCTACAGCTATATATAGGCCTTTTGCCAAACTTCCACTCACCATTCCGAGAGCCCAAGGTGTCCATTTTTCAAACCGTCTTCAGCCACGAGATCAGCATCCCGCCACCTACATCACAGCAGTCTCTAGGTCACTTTTCATCCTCGGCCCCCGGGGCGCCCTTTTTTCATATCATGGTCTGGTACGCATGCGCATAGTCACATTTGTCAAATACATGCTCATATCTTTGATTCTCTTCAGATATAGTTCACTTTGGGTATTTGGTTATTCTGTGTGCAGGTACTTGCTCATCATTCATCAAGATCATCCCTTTAGGTATATACTCAACACTGGCATGTAGTCTCTCCCACAGTATTGCATTTACATTTCCAGTCACACCCTTTGATATTGGCCTTTAGGACCCTCATTCCCGACTCTGCAGTACCCACACCTCCATTTTCATCTTCGGTACTGTTACCCGGTAGCATTCTCACCCACATGAGTTGTCCCATTCATAGCACCTTTTGACACTTTTTGACACATGCTGTTTTTCATTACCCTTTAGGGATGGGAGTCCCGATAGTCTTTCATCATGTCGTGAATCAGCCACATACTCCTTCTCTTCATTTTGCTCGCTTTCCCACATGAACTCCCAGATTATCTCTTTATGGTTCTATTTTTTACCTGCACCTCCGCAGGATCACGAACCCTCCATTTCATCCACAATCTGTTTGCCCATCTATGAACCTATCCTCATTTCACCTACCTCATACATAAACTCACCAATGGGGCCCCCACCCTTCATCAATTTTCCAAGAAAATTCTGCCCTCCCTGGTGCACGCATTTCACACTGGGGCACCCGTTTCTGTATTTGTACATTTCTCCCCAAAATTATTCATTATTTATTGTACAAACACCTTTATTTCCAGTCATTCCATTTTCTTTTGTCGTCACCGTTGGCGACTTGCTTTCTTTTGGCCACACGCAACCCATGTCACCCTTGGTTGGAGTATTACTTATCATCTACCCTTTCCGGCATTGTCCATATCTTCAGAGTACTCCCCAGGTCACTTACCTCTACCCTATGAATTTGTTCACCTTGTCCCGCCTCTGGCACACTTATCCCCGGTCTTGTCGTCCCCCTGACGCTCGACCTTGCTACACGGTTGCAGCCACTTTTTATCTCATACATCCTCCAACCAAGGGCAGTCTTGAGTCTTCCCACTTCTTAACTTCGTCTATGTACCTCTGCCACTTCCTCACCTCAGTAGATTCCACGAAGCCCGTTGCTTTTGGGAGTCGCGTCCCCCTTTTGTCGACATCAGCACAATTTTCCTAAAGGGCGACAGTATCTTGATTCTCATTCTCCATTTAATGAGATATCTCGGATGGAACAGGGTGAAACACCATTGCTCCCTGCTGTCATTGGCCCCCATAGCATTCGACGCCAACACTTTCTCATGTTATGGTGGGTCTTACTTTGCGACTATTGCAGTTATTTTTGTCAT
>JZKD02S0636433.1:596340-618881 GCA_000966675.3 Picea glauca | reverse complement strand
ACCAACTGAAAGGAAAAGCATCCATGTGGTGGGATCAGTTTGTGCAGGTACAACACATCAGAGAGAAGGAGGTCACTTGGAAGGAATTTAAGAGGTATTTCGAGAAGAAATACCTCACTAAAAGATACTATGACAGAAATATGAAAGAGTTCTTCGAACTCAAGTTGGGTAGTATGACCATTGATGAGTATGAACGAAGTTTTCTGGAACTACTGAAGTATGTTCCATTCATCAAAGATGAGGCTGTTAAAATTCAGAGGTATCTGAGTGGACTGCCACCTTCCATCGGTGACAAGATTCAATACGATGATCCTAAGACCATGGAAGAAACCATAAGAAGGGCGAAATGCCTATATGAATAGCAAAGAGAAAAGCCTATCTTTCGGAAGGCTTGGGATGACCGGAAGAAGCTTAAGAAAGAACAGAGACAGAAGGGAAACATAACTCCCTTTTTCAGAAACAATCTTCAGGGACAGCCATCGTTTAGAGAGCCGAGAATGACTGAAGAGAGACCACAAATATAGAGACAAGCACCCATTCAGTGTTGGGGTTGTCAAGGAAACCACAAGTACAGAGATTGTCCCCATAAAAATGGTAAGGCGTGAACTGTACTTACTGTTCAGCAAGATGAAACAGTGGAGGATATGGGTAGCAGAATGCCGAGGATCTATGCAGCCCTAGACAATAAGCAAGCAAAATTTCAATCACACATGATTGAAGTGGAAGATATGATTAACAATCGACCACTTATTATTTTGATTGATTCAGGAGATAGCCATAGTTATATAGATCCTAGAGTGGTGGAAAGTTTGCATCTAGTGAGAAGCAAACATGAGAAGTCTTGGTTGGTGTAGTTAGCCACAGGGACCAAGAGGAAGGTCATTGAATTGGTTAAGTCCTGTTCAGTGGACATGAAAGGAATGAGCACTAAGGCTGAATTGAACATTCTTCCTTTAGGCTCATATGATTGCTTAATTGGGATGGAATGGTTGGACCAGCACCATGCCCTTCTGGATTTATGAAACAAGAGGTTCACATGTCTAAACGAAGAGGGAAATCAGGTAACAATCCAAGGAATTCCCAGAGCCGTGGCTGTTAGAGAAATCTCAGCCATGCAGCTAAAGAAATGTTACCGGAAAGGCTGTCAATTATTTGCAGCCCGGGTGGAAGAAGCATTCCAAAATGTGGTCTTGAATCTGGAAGACCACAGGGTGCTCAAAGAGTTTAAGGACGTGTTTCAGGAGGTGCCTAGACTACCTCCGAAGAGGGACATCGAGTTTTCTATAAATTTGATGCCTGGAGTAGCTCCGATTTCAAAGGCTCCTTATAGAATGAGCACACCAGAGCTGAAAGAGTTTCAATTGTAGCTCAAAGAACTACTAAAGAAAGGTTACATTTGCCCCAGTGTGTCACTGTGGGGAGCCCTGGTCCTATTTGTGAAGAAGAAATATGGGACGATGAGGCTGTGCATTGACTTTCGGCAGTTGAATAAAGTCACTATCAAGAACAAATATCCTCTGCCAAGGATTGATGATATTTTTGATCAGTTGAAGGATGCGAAAGTATTTTCGAAAATAGATCTCCAATCTGGATATCATCAAGTGAGGATAAAAGATGAAGACATCAACAAGACCACCTTTAGAACAAGGTACGGTCACTATGAGTTTACAGTGGTGCTGTTTGGACTGTCCAACGCGCCTGCTGTCTTTATGTGCCTAATGAATGGAGTGTTCAGAAATTATTTAGACAAGTTTTTCATAGTTTTCTTGGATGATATCTTGGTGTATTCCAAGATAGAGGTAGAGCATGAACAACACCTTAGAATGGTGCTACAGGTGTTGAGAGAACACCAGCTATATGCAAAATTGAGCAAGTGCTCATTTTACCAAAAGCAGATCCATTACTTGGGACACATTATATCTGAAGAAGGGATCGCTGTGGATCCTGAGAAGGTACAGGCCATTCAAGAATGGCCAGCGCTAAGGAATGTAATAGAAGTTAGATCCTTTATGGGTCTAGCAGGCTATTATAGGAGGTTCATAGCTGGATTTTCAAGGATAGCTCATGCTATCACTTCCTTGCAAAGGAAGGGGAAGAAGTTCTAGTGGACTGAAGAATGCGAGAGCAGCTTCCAGCGCTTGAAGCAACTGCTCACTAGTGCTCCAATCCTAAAGATTGCAGATCCAAATAAGGATTATGTAGTGTGCACAGATGCGTGTAAGGAGGGGCTGGGAGGAGTTCTCAGCCAAGAGAGATTTGTGATTTGTTATGAATCCTAAAAGCTGAAAGAGCATGAAAAGAATTATGCCACTCACGATTTAGAGCTGGTAGCAATCGTTCACGCATTGAGGAAATGGAGACATTACCTCATGGGCAAGAGATTCAAATTAAGAACATACCACAATGGTCTAAAGTATTTATTTGATCAGCCAACCTTAAATGCCAGGCAAATTAGATGGCTAGAATTTCTATGTGAATATGACTTTGATATCAAGCATATCAAAGGGAAAGAAAATAAGGCGGCTGATGCACTCAGTAGAAAAGTGCATGAATTACATGCTACAACCATTAGCATGTACCAGACTGAGATGAAAGACAGAATTTTAGAAGCTACAAATGTTGATTTGCAGTACAAAAGATTTGTGGCAAAGCTACAGCAGCGTGAAAGACCACAGACCAAGGAAAGTTATGCCTTGGGAACCAATGGTTTACTTCTGTATAAAAACAAAGTGTATGTACCCAATGTCCGAGAATTGAATTTGGAAATTCTAAGGGAAATGCATAACGTGACTTATGCTGGACATCCTGGATATCAGAAGACTGTGGCAACAGTCAAAGGACATTATTTTTGGCCAGGTATGAAGAAATAAATTGTTGAATACATCGCCAGATGTATGGAGTGCCAAAAGGTTAAGGCTGAACATAGGCACCCAGCAGGGTTGCTGCAGCCTTTACCGATTCCTGAGTGGAAATGGGATGTGGTAACAATGGATTTTATCACAGGATTGCCCAGAACAAGCAAGCAGCATGATTCAATCATGGTGGTGGTGGACAAGCTTACTAAAGCTGCCCATTTTATTCCACTGAAAACCACCCACAGAGCAGCAGATGTTGCTGATATCTTCTTAAAAGAAGTTGCACGCTTACATGGAATTCCTAAGACAATTGTGTCTGATAGGGACCCGAAATTCACTTCGAATTTCTGGAAAGGATTGTTCAAGGGATTCGGAACGAATCTGAACTTTAGTACATCATATCATCCCGAGTCTAATGGACAAATAGAGAGAGTGAACAGAGTAATTGAAGACATGTTGAGAACGTATGTGATGGATAAACCATCAAGGTGGGAAGACTACCTGCATTTGGTAGAATTCACCTACAATAATGGGTACCATGCATCATTGAAGATGAGCCCATTCGAATCGATTTATGGAAGAAAGTGAAACACTCCAGTGAGCTGGGATAATCTAGTTGATAGAGTAGTAGTTGGACCTGAACTACTCAAAAAGATGGAAGATCAAATGATAAAAATCAAACAGAATTTGAAAGTTGCCCAGGATAGGCATAAAAGTTACGCTGATAGTAACAGAACCCATAGAGAATTCAAAGTGGGTGACCATGTTTTCCTAAAAGTGAAAACTAACAGGAGTTCCCTAAAATTGGGAAGTTGCGCCAAGTTGGCAGTGAGATTTTGTGGGCCATTTGAAATCCTGGAAAGGATTGGGCCAGTTGCATACATGCTTGCATTACCTGCATCTATGACTGTACATAATGTATTTCATGTTTCACTGCTTAAGAAATATGTACCTAATGCTAATCATGTTATCGATTGGACTGTGATTCAGGTGGAACCAGAAGGTGTCCTACAAGTGCATCCTGTGCGCATATTGGACAGGAAAAGAAAACAGCTCCGGAATCGAGCTATAGAGCTTGTAAAGGTCCAGTGGACCTGGTACGGTCCTAAGGATGTGACATGGGAGCATGCAGATGTTATGCGGGCAGAGCACCCACATCTTTTTGAAAATTTTGAAAAGCTTGCTGATGCTGTGTAAAGTTGCACTGAGGACAGTGCGAAAATAAGGGCAGGGGATTGTAGTGTCCCCAAGGCCGAGCCCCGATGTGAACCATGATCTGAAAGAGATTGTAAATATGTGTTATAGGCTGGTGAGCCAAGTTTTGTATAATCCGGTAGGCTTATGTGTTTGATTAGGCCAGAGAGCCTAAGGGTTGAAGGCCAAGGGCTTGGATTTTGTATCTGTATGTATGCAGCACATCAATAAAATATAAACACCACCAGGTGCAGACCGACCACGATGAATGAGTGATGGGAGACTGAGCGTCCAGAGAGTGGGCAAGGGATTAAGGGCTGGAAGGTGGGAAAAAGGGTTGAGTGTTGAGCCTAGAGGCTAAGCCTAGGAGGCTTAGGCCTGGAATAATATTTTAATATTATTTCCAAAAAGAGCCATGTGCATATTATTTTATCTTAAGTTCCTGGAAAGGGGGGGAAACGTGCAAAGGGGATGCACGTTGTGGGAACGCATGCAGTTCCCAGGGTGACAAGTGTCAGCCCTGGTGCATGCAAATATAATCGCCGAGATGAACCGCGTGAAGGGGGCTTCTCCATTCGGACCCGAACCTCTGAGCGTGAACCCGTACGACCTCTGCAGGAACACCCTGGTTCATCTCGGAAAGCCGAAAAGCCTGTGTTGACTTCTGAAATACCCTGGTACAACTCTTGTCTGAACAGTTCGAACCTGTGTTGACCCTGCATGGATTGTTTGTCACATGTTCCTGAGAACCCGAGTGTGAGTCTATCTCGTGTTGTTGGATTGAGGAATAAGAAGTGAACTACCATTGTTGAACTAGTTAGAAAGCCCGTGTTCATTTTCTCGATTGGCTGCTGTGGCCACGCATTGCTGGTCTGCGCGTGGCATACTGGCCAGAGTAAGCCTGTGCTGAAGCTTGTGTATGACCTCTCTCCAAGTGAGGGAGGTGGTTGATGTTGGAAGAGGCAGGTTGTCAGGCCTGCGAGCAACTCTTTCCAGGTGAAAGAGTTTGCTGGGAAGTGTCTTCTTCCAAAAAGTGTCCAGCACCAGCTACGGGCTCTGAGACTTCCTGATCCGACCTGTTGCCGAGACCCAGAGGGGGAGGTTAGCACCGATGGACTATGCGTGTGAAGGTGTATACTCCCGGGTGGAACAAGCATGTGGGGAATGAGGGTCTGGTAGTAGTGGGCATAAGATGGAATCTTTCAAAAGAATCCTTCCAGATATTTCTATGTTGTCTTCCCTGTAACCTCAGCCTAGCCTAGGATTCCTTGCCTTGGGGTGGAGCTCGGTCCCAACTCGGGGGTGACCCACTGTTGAGCTGATGAACAGTGCGGTCTAAGGCTGGGAGGTTCGTGGAAGGCCTGCACTTGGTTGGTGTTTTCTACAGCTGTTAAAAGATAAGTATTTGAATTATTCTTTGATCATGTTGTGCATGACTGGCTGTTTATGTATCATGTTTTCCGCTGTGTAAATGAATTATTGTTAAATGCTATGGAATGTTTAATTATAGCAGTAACGAGATACGTTTATTCAGAGAATTAAATGTATATATTTGATTGAATGCATGTGGTTATATTGGACTGTGTTCATTAGTAAAAGTGTGTACAGAATATTACAAGAGCGCATTAAAACTCTTGGTTCTTCAAAAGGGTACACTACAAAAGTGGTCCCCTTATGGTGAAATCCCTCACGGGAAGAAGCTTTACGAAGTCCAAATGGTTAGCCCCAACAATTTGGTTGGGGAACCCAAGTTTGATTCAGGAATAATGTAATGAAGATAAATGAATTTGTAAGTGAGACTATTCTAGATGGATAATACTCGTCATGCCATTTCTGGTGATATGTTGTACGTCATGTGGTTCCTCACGGTTAGGGAGATATGGTTTTGTGAGTTTGGAGAACCCTCATGAGTTGTCTAGAAGTCCCTAGAAGGTCAAAGATGTCAAATTATTCTAGAAGCTCCTAGAAGAGGTTGACTAGTCAAAGTGGTTGTAACTAGGAGTTAAACATGGGTTAAATTGTTGCAAAAAGAAAATAATTAAAAAATAAATTATTTGCAACTAGAAGTGTTGAGATTACTTTTGGTGGATAAAGTGGTTGTAAGTGGAAAAAATGGTTAGAAGTGGGTTATCCCTAAAATAATGAAGCTGGTTAGAAGATAACCCCTAGAGGAAGCTACTTGGAGAGTATAAATAAGAGAGCAAGGGTCTCTTATGGTGATGATCATGTAGAATATTGAATATCTATTATCTTTTGAAATATTTGTTGCATGTACCCATTGATACATATGAAGTTACTAAAGTCTGAGGTAGAAAAGGAGGGTTGACAGTGAAATTTTCGAAGCTTCATAAAAAACCTAGTTTCTAAAGTGTACGTGGGATGCAGTGGAGGAGATCACATAAATATGCGGTTTTTCATGGATGAGGTAGCATACATACATAGGTTGTAGAAGGACAGGGCGCGTACAAGTGAAAAATTCTTGAATACTTGATTTGATGTTGGTGCCAGGTCCCTGAAGTCTGAAGCAAGCTCTTAGATAAACATTCTACAGGTTCAGATCATCTACAAAATTTTTTGTATGGTTGCATGGTTGTTTTTAATGATCACTTATGCTTATGATATGGTGAATGCTTTAATCATTCTTGGTATGGCTGTTGTGAGATATGAATATGCTATATGTTGGTTGGTTGAGTGAGTGAGAAACACTCTTATGAATGGTACATTTATGATATGGATGTTATAGATCACACCTTTAAGATACTTTTAATTGGATGAGGGATATGTATGAAGATGTATGCATGTAATAGGTTGGTTGCAGTGACATTTTGGATACGGTGACATGTTACAAGTGGATGTGACAGAGGCATCATAGGTTCAGAATTGTTGAAGAATGGATGCCCTAGTTTTCTAAAGGTGTATGCAGGATGAAAATGGAGGAGTTCACGTACATATCTGTGCTATAGTATAGACAGGTCACATACATACGCATACTGCAATATATATAGGTCACGTATCTATTGGTACATGTGACAAATTATTTTCTGTCTACAAGATGGGTCTTGTACTTGAGGGTTGGATTCCTCACATCTTAGTTGGTGATGATATCTGCAAGTTGAGACTTATATTGAGATTTGGTACTCTATTGGAGTTGTTTCTCTTTTTCAGTTGGTTCTGATAAAACCCATAGATTATAGTCTCCTGTAACACATAATACAAAAATATTACACATATATATGGCATTCTTTGTGTTTATTATGGTGATGGTTTATATTTTTCTATTATTGATGAATGTTGTTGATACATGGAAGTAGCTAAGTACGAATGAATAATATGTTTGAAGTGGTTGCTAACTAAAGTTTTGAAAGAAGTGTAAAAATATCCCTACATGGATTAACCCCCCCTCTCAGTGTGGTCGGTGTGTCCAAAAATTAGTATCAGAGTACGCCTTCACTATAATCCTTACAAGCTTGAAGGAGATCCATGGACACACAAATGGATGAGCATGCAAAATAAGTTCCCTTATTTTATGAGGCAAATTACTCAGCATGGAGAATAAGAATGAAAGGGTATTTGAAGTCTAAAGGAGTAGGTGTTTGGGATACAATTGTTGTTGGACCAGTTCCCTCGAAGAATCAGTCAAAATTTGTAGAAAAAAAGAATAATGCAGTAGCATTCAAGACCATCTATGGACTCTCAGATTATGTCAAAGAAATCATAGGAAAATGTTCCTCCGCCAAGGACCTATATATCAAGACTTAGTGATCAATGAAGGTAAAGACTCTCCAAATTTTTCCGATTGCAATAATTCTAAATGCAATGATGTTGAATGTTCTCCTCCAAATTAAGAAGAATATCTAGAATTTGTTTGTGTAGAATCAGCTAACAATTATCTTATAGAGGAAGAGGAAGTTTTGATAAAGATTAAAGATAAAGTCCTAGATGGTTTAGAAGAAGTTAGCAATGAAACTAAATATGATTGAGATGCTTTTGAGGATATTTAAAGGTTCACTAAGGAAGATCTAGAAAAGTATCAAAGGCATATCATGAAACTAAGACAAATGCTCAAGAGACAAGAAGAAAGTGAAACCAAGCAAAGGACTCAATTCAAAGAAGATATCAAGAGACAAAAGAATGAAATAATTAGTCAAACAGAAGAAAAGAAGAAGGTAAACGATGATCTTAGAAAAATCCTTGAATATCTTAAAGAAACAAGAGAAGCCAATGTCAATCTAAGGACCCAACTTGAATAATCGAAAAGGATATAAGAACTATTGAAGAATCAAGTAAATGAAAAGGAAGAATAATTCCATAAGATGGAAGAAGAAGTTGTCGATCTTATAAGGAAAGCAAAGAAGTCAAATGCTCATATCAAGTTCACGAATATCTCAACAATATTGGACGAAATCTTGGATAGTCAAATATCACCAAATGATAAATCTAGTATTGGATACAACAAAGAAGAAACACACTTTGAAGCTATCACTTATAAGAAGCATGATGTAAGTCCTTCATTTTAAAAAGGTGGAATTAAAACTGCAAGTCAAGCAACTACACAAAGCAAGGAAACTTTCAGAATATTATAACAAGGAAGACATCAAGAATCCAATCGTACACCCCAAAGCAAATTCAAAAGAAATACACCTTCAAGGTGGACACCAAGTCATAGGTACGAAAATGTTTTTCATGGTCACTACTTCTCATGTAATGAATATGGTCATAAAGCTTTGGATTGCAGACATTATGCAAGGAAATATGTGGGACACATTGTTTCACATTTTCACACCATGAGATGTTATAGTTGTAGTGGGTTTGGCCACAAATCTCAATATTGTTGGAATTCAAGGAGACAATCAATGAGGATTTCTTCATATAATATGGCAAGAATAGCACATGAAACTTGGAAGGAAGACAATGTTGAAAGGACATAAGATCAGGGTACAAGTTTTGAGAAGCTGGGACACTCTCAGAAGTGGATAAAGAAGAATGAACAGAATGGCATCCATGAGGCAAGCTCAAGCCTAAGTCTTTTCTAAGGCATACGTGGGTTCCTGTAAGAACAGTCGCGTACATACGCGAGATGGCGTATGGAAAGTTCACATACATATGCGAGGTGGATTATGAAAAGGTCACGTACCTGAGGTAAATATTTGAGAAATGCATGTACAGATGAGTTGCAACATGGTTTGATGGTACAACATAGTTTATGCAGGGTCTGAGATGGTATGCTTCAGGTTTTCATGCTTGTATGTGTATTTGATGAATGTATGATGATGATATATAGTTGACCATTGGAGCATATGCTTGATGCCTATTTTGGATTCATGATACTAACCCTAGTATGTGGATTGAAGAATTTTTGTTAAGGTACAATGCTGGTTATGCTATGTAACTTATTAGTGAGGTTATGGGACCTTGTTTATGAAGTACATAATGGGCGATGTGATAATAGCTAGAGGCATATCCTTTATCTATTGAGGCATGTTCTTGGAACATGTTTAGAGGTATTATTGATGCATTCTACCTATTGTAGTGAATGTTCTTCAGGTAGATCTATTGTAGTACATGGCTTCTACATATGTGAGTTGTATTGATATAGATTGAGATGTATTGTGAAAAGAATTTTTTTTGGTAATATTGGTTCATGCTTGAAGATACATATTGGGACATATTGTTGGTGAAGTTTTGGCACATGGTTTGATGTAAGGGTTCATTTGGTTGATGTACATGTCAGTTACATATTGAGACACCTTTTTGATGTGTTGGCACATACATGAAGTGTGTGGTATGATGATACATATTGATGATATTGTGATGGTTGTAGGTTGATGCATATCTTTGTGATATTGGCATACACTTGAGGATTATCTTTGTGATTAAGACTAATATTGTGCATGTTGATTGAGGTATACTTGTTGAGATACATTGGTGACTCATATTTTGGATACATTGGCACATAGTTCATGGTATATGGTTGAAGCATATGACACTTGTTTGAGGTACATGGTTGGCATGTTGTATGGTTGATGATGTTATTGGTATTGGTACATTTGTATGAGGCAATTGTTGGTGATCTATATACTTGCTTAGTACACACTTGGCACATATTCTTGGAATATGGTTGAGATACATTTCATGGTATATGATGTATGGTACATGGATGATCTACATGGTTGGGACATGTCATGGTGATATTGACACATCAACCAATTGGTACAACTTGGTACATGATTGGTACATGGTTGCCTTGATATATGAATGTTGCATGATTGGTACATACTTGGTACATTGCTAGAGGCACTTGCTAGTTGGAACATGGTTTATGGATGATGTGGCATATACGGTTATAATTTTAGAAGAACATTTTGATTTTGGTACATTTTGTTGATGTTCGTGAGTAGTCTTGGTTGATGCACATCTTGGTGAATAGATCTATTTTGGTTGATGTGACATGTTTTGTTTATGCATAGCTAATGTACTTGTGCTAGTATAGATTTGGTGCATGGTTGATGCATTGGTTGGTGATACAGGTTTGGTGCATGGTTGATGCACTTGTTGATGGTACATGTACATATTGATGGATCATTGTATGATTCATGGTCAGGTCCAAGGATCGTCAAAGGGATAACAAATTATTATTTTCTTGATGAAGTATTGTTGAGCAGTTGATTAGTGTTCCTATAGAGCAACAAAATCCACATCAGAAGAAGATTATAGTGGTATCATATTGTTCACATTGATCACCCAACATCTTTTATAGAATATAGGGGGAGCCATACCTAGAGAGGGAGTTATTATTTTTCATTATTGGTTACATAGGTATGATTCCAGGAGGAGATATGATAGAGATAATCATAGAGGGAGCATCATCATCCATGCCTTCAACATTTCATTAGAGTGATATCCTTTTTCAAAAGGGGACAGATTCATCAAATACATGGAGAGAAGCCTCAGGGATAGTGCAGTAAGGGGTAGCATCCCCAAAGAGATATACCCTTTGTCATTGATGTCAAAAGGGGAGAGATAAAAACATTGAAGAATATTGATGAACCTTGATGAGGAATGATGATCACAGGAGGAGCATGAGCATCATTGTTTCCATCAATGATTGATGTTGACATCAATGTTGGTGTTGTCTTCAATGCCAAAGGGGGATATTGTTGTACTATGTTGTCATTGATTTCAAAGGGTTGATGTCAAGTGGTGTCATTATGATGTGTTGTCATTGATGTCAAGGTTGATATCAAAGGAAGTTGTATCATTGATGTTATTGATTGTTCGATTATGTTGTCATTGATGTATGTCAAAGGATTGATGTCAAAGGGTTGATGTCATATGGTGTCATAAGGATGTGTTGATAGAAAAGGGAGTTGTATCATTGATTTCATGTCATGGTTGATAGTAAGTATCATATGGATGAACTCCAAAGTGGTCCCCTTATGGTGAAATCCCTCACGTGAAGACGCTTTTCAAAGTCCAAATGGTTATCCCCAGCAGTTTGGTTAGGGAACCCAAGTTTGATTGAGGAATAATGTAATTAAGATAAATGAATTTTCAAGTGAGAATATTTTGGATGGATAGTACTCGTCGTGTTGTTTCTAGTGATATGTTGTATGCCATGTGGTTCCTCACGGTTAGGGAGATATGGTATTGTGAATTGGAGAAACCTCATGAGTTGTCTAGAATCCCCTAGAAGTTCAAAGAAGTCAAATTATTCTAGAAGATCCTAGAAGAGGTTGACTAGTCAAAGTGGTTGTAACTAGGAGTTCATCATGGGTTAAATTGTTGCAAAAAAAAAATAATTAAAATATAAATTAGTTGCAACTAGAAGTGGTGAGATTATTATTTGTGGATAAAGTGGTTGTAAGTGGACAAAATGGTTAGAAGTGGGTTAGCCATAAAAGAATGAATTTGGTTAGAAGATAACCCCTAGAGGAAGCTACTTGAAGAGTATACATAAGAGACCAAGGGTCTCTTATGGTGATGATCATGGACAATATTGAATATATATTATCTTGTGAAAGGTTTATTGCAGGTATGCATTGATACATCTTAAGTTAAGCATGTTTGAGGTAGCAAAGGAGGGTTGATGATGAAATTTTTGAAGCTTCGAAAAAACACTAGTTTCTGAAGTGTACACGGACTACAGTGGATAAGGTCGCGTAGATACATGGGCTTCTATGGATGAGGCAGCGTACATACACGGGTTGTAGAAGGATAGGATAGGTACAGGTGAAAAGTCATGAAGACTTGAGTTGATGTTGGTGCTAGGTCCCTGAAGTCTGAAGCAAGATCCCAGATCAACATTCTATATGTTCATACTATCTACATAAGTTATGGTATGGTTGCATGGTTTTTTTTAATGATCACACATGCTTATGATATGGTGAATACTTGAAGCATTCTTGGTATGGATGTTGTGATATTTGGATATGGTATATGTTGGTTGATTGATTGAGTGAGAAACACTCTTATGAATGATATAGTTTTGATATGGCTCTTATAGCTCACACCTTTGAGCTACTTGTACTTGGTTGAGGGATATGTATGATGATGTATGCATGGCACAAGTTGGTTGCATTGACAAGTTGGATGTAGTGACAGGTTAGAGGTGGATGTGACAGAGTAAACATAGGTTCAGATCTTCTGAAGAATGGATGCCCTAGTTTTCTAAAGGTGTATGCAGGCTGATAGTGGAGGAGGCTGCATACATACATGTGTTTCAATATAGAAAGGCACATACATACGTGTTCTGCAATATGGACAGGTCATGTATCTGTTGGTACATTTGAAAAATTGTTTTTTGTCTACAAGCTAGGTCTTGTAATTAAGGGTTGGATTCCTCACATCTTAGTTGGTGTTGAGATCTGCAAGTTGAGTCTTGTATTGAGAGTTGGTACTCTCTTGTATTTGTTTCTCTTTTTTATTTGGTGCTGTTAAAACCCAAAGATTGTAGTTTCCCGTAACACATAATACAAAAATATTACACATATATCTGTTGTTCTTTGTGTTTATTATGGTGATGGTTTATAGTTCTCTATTATTGATGAATGTTGTTGATACGTGGAAGTAGATAAGTACAAATGAATAATATGTTTGAAGTGGTTGCTAACTATGTTTTTGAAAGAAGTTTAAAAACGTCCCTACACTAATTCACCCCCCCTCTCAGTGTGGTTGGTGTGTCCAACAGGTTCACACTCTTCATTCTGTTTACTCTCCATTTAGACTTTCACTCATTCATTATTCCTCATTCATTCTTGATATTGGCTTGGGAAATAAAAATGAATGGTTGGGAGAGAATCCATTGTTGGCTGGTTGTAGTGATTGGTGGTGTATTCCAACCATGAATTAATGCCTACATGTTTGAGATGCATTGGCATGTGTTAAGTTTTGTTCATAGTTGTGAATCCTGAGAATTGCAACATGGATATTTTTGACTAGATGCACTAGATCCCTGGAAAGAAGTGGACATCCTGATGGATTGTGTGGTAGTGAAGGGGGTTCATTGTCTTTGGGTGGTGCAGGCTGGAGAGAAGAGATTTGGTGTATTTTGGATTATTGTGTGTTGAGAAATATGTGAGAGCTTAAGTGCTTACTGGTTTGGGAAGTTGAGAGTCACCCTGGAACCCGTCCTTGTGGATTCATAGCCCTATATTGGGGGTGACATTGTTGTTGAGACTTGGAACAACAATGTCTATGGTTGGGTGGAACATCCTTGGTTTGCATCCAATTGGTGATTAAATTTCTTTAAGACAAGTTCTCTCTGTCATGGTTTCCTTTGCTTGTATATTTATTTCCGCTATGTATTAATTATTATCTATGAAATTCATATTTATAATATGCATGCTTGTTGGTTATTGTTGTGCATGGCATAATATTCATTTATTTTATGTTGTAATATGAATCTTGATTATGGCGTGTGACTCTTTCATGATTCTTTATTAATTAAATGTCATAAGAATTTGAAATCAGTTTTGAAGTGCATTTTTGATGTAGCATGGCCTGACCTATGGGTGTTTGGGTATGTTACAAGAGTGGAACAAAGAAGATGAAGGAAGATAAAAATGGATGCACAATGAGGGGTCATGCCTAGAATGAAGAGGAAGAAGACCGCACCAAGAGGAGGTGCGGGAGAGTGTGTTGTGCTAGAGAGGAGCACATATGAGGATAGTTTAGCAAAGAGGCATGATATTGAGAGTAGGGTATCTAGTGAATATATCGATAGTAATGGTAGTAGGGGAAAGAGTAGGAGAATAAATAAGAAGAGTGAAAAGTGAATAATAAGATGAAGTCAGTTCTACTTTGCTAGGAAGAGTATTAGTATCGAGATCCATGACACCCAACAACTAGTTAGGAGGACATAGTTCAAGATTGAGGATGGAAAATCATGATAGTACGCCGAGATTACTCATGTTCCATGGGATGAGTAAGGATGGTGTAGAGAAACATTGGTTCATATGTGAGGTGGTATGGTCTATGAAGAGGATCATAGACGAGGCATCGAAGATTGGACAACTAGAGACCACCTTCAGGGATAGAGCCCTGAAGTAGTACATGGAGTAAAATGCCACTATACTGGTGGGATAGATGAGGTCCCCAAGACAAAAATCAAGACAGATCTACTTAAGGAATTCCATAAGCCTAATTCAGAATCTCAATGCATTATAGATATTAAGGAGATTAAGAAAAAAATGGAAGAAACCACGTGGGGTTATGATGAATGGTTCAATATTTTGTTGGATAGGATAATGTTCTAGATCCAGGATGTGCAACATAGATAATGGTTCATTGCAGGGTTGCTTCCCCATATTCGAGTCTTTCTTACCTGACAGAAGGTGACTACTCGGGAATAAGAGGTGGATATTGCGATGCATCTAGAGGCTACACCAAGAGGAGGAGAGAAAACAACAAGCTTGGCACAAGTACAATCTCAGTTGGCCAACCTGGCGATGCAATTTCATGATATGGAAAAGGAAAAGGTCGTGCATGATTATGTATGGTGTACAACATGCCTGTCGGCATGGCACTGTAGAGATGTGTTTCCTACACTAAGAAACCATATGGAAATAGGTGAAACAAATCCATTTTCAACTCGACCAAAAATGGAGTGATGCAAGATTTGCAGACAGTGGGGCCATATAACACCCCTATACCAAACATTAGATAATTATCATAATATGCATCATACTCCACTCTGCGAGTTTTGTAAGTCCATTTGGTCACTGCAACTGATGCAAGACCATACCCATGATGTATTTTGTGTTCAAGAGGAACATAAGGGGGTTGACCATGGTGGTTCTGAGAGAGGTTGATATCAAGGAGGTCTCGGAGGTGGATATGGACATGGTTGGGGACAAGGATATGGAGGGGGTGGAGGTAGACTGCCCACTTGTTTTAATTGTTGTGAGATAGGCCATGTGTCATGATTTTGTACCAAACAATGTTCTCTTTGTGGGTATTAATACATCCCCAAGCACATCATAAAAGATTTTCCCAACTTGTTGAAGAAGTTGGAAGAGAAGAAGGCATATTGCAACATGGTAATTGAATATCCACATGGGAATCAGAAAAAGTATGATAAAGTTGATGTACGGGTGATAACTCATGGTGGAGAAAATATGGGACTGGACTTTGAGCATGGATAAAGCTCATATAAAAGTTTGGAGGGGAATATAAGAAAGGCAGTGTAACCCTCTCCTAAGTTTGATGTTGTTCTACAGAATAAATTTCTGAGCGACTCGTAGAAGGCCATAGAGGAAGAAAGGGTGCAAGAAGAGATACAACGTGTGACCCAAAGGTCTCTTGAAGAAGCCTATATCTGTGATGAAGTACAACAATTGACTGCAAGAGCCCCCTCCCATGAAGAATTGCAACATGCCACACAAAGGTATTTGGAGGAAGATAGTGTGCGTGAGGAAATACAACATGAAACACAAAGGTCACTGGAAGACATTTGTAGACAATAGGAGTTGTAATGCGCCAAGCAAGGGGAAATAGAGGAACATGTACATGAATATATTAAGTGCATGACATGAGAAGAAGCACTGCACGACTTGGGTATGGAAATAAAAATTGAGGATCAAGTAAGTAACTTCTTGCATTATTATTTTAGATTGTTAAGTGACTTGGATTTTGTGCAAGATTTGACGTAGATGTTATAAAACTACATGGGGAAAGAAGGAAAAGATAGATCTATATTGACCCCCCTTCCAGAAAAAGATGTGTGTTAGGTTAGCAAATAGAAGTGTATCAAAAGAGAGTTCAAGATGACAACTGAATGCAGAATCTATCAGATGGATGGGGTCATGTTGGATCTCGGTTCTGACATGAACATCCTTCCAAAGAAGTAATCAGAATTGATGGGTAAACTGAAATTAGGTTCACCCATTCAGCCACAGTTGGAAAATCAATATAGAATCTACCCTATAGGCTGATTGGAGAAAGTCGAAGTGAACATAGAGGGGTTAAAGACAAAGGATTCTTTTGAAGTGATAGAGATCATGGGTGATTATGATCCATACCCTACCCTACTTGGCATTGATTGGGCCTTCAACAACAATGTAGTATTGAATATGAATAATCAACAAATGTCATTTGAGACTGACACCCTACGCGTGTTCGCTCCATTAGACCCCAATCAAGGGGATCGATACAAAAAGTTGATATATTAGGATGTGCGGAGCTCCATTATTGAAAATATATACAAGATCATGGGGAACAAGGAAGATTATGTCAATCCCACAACAAATGAGGAGTTGAGTTGGCATAGTGTGAAGTCATATGATATCGCTTCAGAAAATTCCATGGAAAGGTGGAAGCATAAGATGTATGAGGTCTCTACCCAAAGATGTGTAAGGATAACTAAAGTAGTGTGTTGGATTGGATCTGAGCTATGCGATGCTCTGTGGTTTGATGGGGTAGGGTCAATAGAATCATTCTTAGTACAAATGGAGAATATTGTTCCAAAAGATGGACGTGTTCAGGCCATGGATGTTGTAGTATGAGGAATACCTGCACATTGGTGGGTAACAAATAATGCAAACATATAGGACTAGTCACATGTGGTTGAGTTGATAAAATTCATATTCCATCCAATATCTGACTTCGAATTGGATAATAGATATAAGGTAGATGAATATCCTCAAGAGCACATTCACTACTGTGAAAGGTGTTGGGATACCAAGAATATTCCTTTCACCTAATGGGTCCATCAATTTGTTCATACCATGGATATGGTTCCAAGGAGCTAGTATATTTAGGAGGTTTTCAGGAGGAAAATGGTAAACTGGGTTCATGTAAGTGCAAAATTTTGTTCAACATTATGCTTCACAGCAAAATATCCAACTAAAAGGGAGGCACTCCTTCAGATTAAAAAATTTATCTTTCACCATTAACCGAAAGATGCTACATCAAAGATGGTATGCTTGTATTATCATCTAGTGGCCAAACTAAAATATTTTGTCCATTTTTGGAAGGTCGAAGTTGACAATATCGATAACAATGACTCAAGAGGCATACAAATCAAAGAATATAAGGGTGAATTCACAGTAGAGGGAAAAGTGGAAGAGATGTATATGCCAAACTATGGTCATCCGATTAAGACAAAGAAACATAATATTGACACTCAACAAGTGCCCAAAATGGATATCATTGGAGACTATTGGGAAAATGATATTTTCATCTAGGTCATAGATCTACTCAAGAAATACAAGGAATTATTCCCATGAAGATTTTCATAGATGAAAAGAATTGCAAGATCCCTGGGGGATATGAAAATTCAGCTCACGATTGACGCTAAGACGATTAAGAGGAGGCCTTACCAATTAAATCCAAAATATAAATAAAAGGTGCACAAGGATTTGGATCAGATGTTGGATGCTAGAATCATTATTCCCATGGAAGAGTTAGATTGGATTAGTCCCATGGTGGTGCAACCAAAAAAAATAGGTGACATTCAAATTTGTGTAGAACCGAGGAGCCTTAATACTTCCTGTGTGCATGATTTGTTCCCTACTCCTCTCACTAATGAGTTTTTTGAGAATGTTGGGGGATGATAATCCTATACCTTTATAGATGGATTTTTAAGATATCACTAGGTTCAGATCATGGGGGAAGATCAAGCTAAAACCACCTTTTCGACATAATGGGTTCCTTTTATTATACATTGATGCCATTTGGATTGAAGAATGCATCACAATATTCTCTAGGATTGTGGTCACAAATTTTAAAGAATTTATGCACAAGTTCCTTGAGGTTTATTTGGATGACTGGAAAGTGTTTAGTTTGTTAAAATAACACATGCAATCCCTTCGCTTGGTGCTGGATCGATGTCACTAACTCTAGATCTCATTGAATTTGAATAAGTGCATCTTTTGTATGCCATTTGGGATGGTACTAGGGCATGTGGTTTCCAAGGATGGATTGTTGGTCGACTAAGTTAAAATTGTTTCCATACTGGATATGGTGCCCCCCATTTCGGTTCACGAGCTACACACTACATTAGGCCATACATGATATTCACTGATCATTTCACGCTCAAATATTTGGTCAACAAGCCATTGTTGGGAGGGAGAGTATGCCATTGGTTGCTTCTCTTTCAAGAATTCAAGTTTGAAGTAGTTGCCAAAACAAGAAAATATAATGTTGGACCAGATCATCTATCGAGGATAGAATCTGAAGAAGCTAGTCAAATTCTAGTTGATGAACTCCCCGATGCACAACTCTTCCATGTCAAAGTAGTTCTTGATCAAGTAGATGATATTGATGATTTTCTCACATCAAGACATGCTCTGATGGGGTATACTCTGGCCCAGGGTCATCAACTGGTGACTTGTAGTTTTGGTTAGCAGTTGATTGATAAACAATTGTATAAGCTGGGATCCAATGTAATTTTTCACAGGTGTTCCTTAGAGCATGAACTGAACCCCATTTTGTATTAATCACATGAGGGAATTGTAGGGGAGAAAAATGTCGATAAGGCCACTGTGTGTAAATTCTTGTGCACAAGGATTTGATGGCCCTCACTCTTCGCCAATTCCAAGGAGTAGGGTAAACTATGTGATGTATGTCAATGGATCAGACAGCCTTGTCGAAGAGATGCGCTACCTCTGTTTTTCATTACAACATTGGAGTTGTTTGAGAAGTGGGCCATTTATTTTATGGGCCCGATCAATCCTCTCGCACACAAGATGAGTGCACGCTATATTATTACTACCATTGAATATTTGAAAAGATGGGCCAAATCCATGCTAGTTAAGGATTGTACCACTGAAATAGTTGTGCGGTTCATTTTTCAAGAATGTGATTACTAGGTTTGGGTGCCCAAAGGTGTCGATGAGTGACCAAGGCTCCCATTTTTTTAACCAGACCATTTGAGAACTCACTTAGGAGTTCATAATACACCACCAAAAGAGCACTCCCTATCATCCTCAAGATAATGGTATGATTGAAGATTTCAATAAGATTTTAGAACATGATTTAACCAAATTTTGTAATGTGTAGCATGATGACTAGGATCAATGGATCCCCACAGTGTTATGGGACTATAGAACAACCTACAAATGGTTGATGAAGCGCACCCCATTCAGATTGGTCTACGAAAAAGAAGTAGTCATTCCAATCAAGTTCATTGGTCCCATACTACATATTTTTATAACTACTCACATGACGGATGAGCAGTCACTTCAACACAGGTTAGATGAAATCATGGAATTAGAAAAGGATTATTTGGTCACAGGATTCAGCCAGGTGGTTAAAAAGAAGAGGTAGAGGGCATGGCATGATAGCAACAACTACCATAAGATTCTGTAGCCAGGTTCTTTGGTGTTGTTATTCGACAACAAGTATTGACAACACCCCAATAAGTTACGTATGTGTTGGTTGGGCCTCTTATGCCTGGTTTACATCAACAAAGATGGTGCAACCAAGATGGCTACATTGCAGGAACAACCTCTCAAGGGACTCATCAATGGAAGAAGGTTAAAGGTGTACTATGGCCTGTAGGGGTTACCTATCACTTACCTGCACTCATCCAACCTAGAATTCCCATAGGGTATGCTTAGAGTAGGATGCAAAGCAGGTGGAAGAATACATAGTCATCATAATTCACTTTTTTGAAAACACATAATATGCTCCAATCCCATAGAAAAAATAAATATATTGATAGCTTTGCATATTCCCAAGATTTTCAATTCTGGTTGAAGTTATTACCCATGTACAAGGTACTGGTTTGGGCAGGGGATTCACATGGAACTAGTCTCATCTACCTAGTGCTACACTACATTGAAAGGTCATGCAATATGGTTAAGCCAAACCACTCACCACCTGGGTAAGGAATCAATTATGACACCATATTCTGAAAGGCACATCACCAGTATGGTCTATCCACACCATTATCTACTCACTTGTGGGTATCACTCGTGCCTCTTTCATTCTTCTACGCTTTTTCACATCGGTTGGTTCCTTGTCTCATTCTAGAGATCCTCCATGTCCTATTATCTCTCACCATATCTCGTTACTCACCCATCAGTTGGAGAGATCCTCCATGTCCTATTCTCTCTCACCATCTCTCATCACTCACCCACCCATCTGTCAGAGAGATCCTTGATGTCCTATTCTCTCTCACCATCTTTCATCACTCACCCACCAATTGTCTATGAAGTTCATACTATCCCTCTAGTCTCCACTAATAGTACCATCTCCCGTTCAAGGTTCCCTTTCATGGATCAGTTTAAAAACCTTTTAGGTGTGTGCAATTCCCAATTTGGCCAGTCATCCCAAGATCCCACAATCCAGTTCTCACGATGGTTGAAAATTCAAATTCAATTTCTAGGAAGAGGTCCCAATATTTTATTCACCAGTAAGACACAACCTATTTCCACATAGTTCCCTGGACTGTGCTCCGAAGTTGTAGAGGTATGCAAGATATCTAAGCATGAAGCTGGTGTGCCTATTGCTATGGATAATCACCTTTGATGAAACGGGTAGCTCAAGGCTATGGGTTATCATCTCCATATGGCTATACAGTCCATGTCTTCCATCCTCTAGAGCTATCTCAGTGAGACAGGAGGATGACAACAATATTCATCGATGGAGATCTTCCTTAAGATCTAGTTTTCGTAGCTCAATGATTAATTGGGCCAAGTTATAGTTGTATCTATTGGTTCAGTTAGGGGGTTAGTTTCTGTTATCGCTCAGTTTGTAGTTTAGGTCAAGTAGCTGAAAGGTAAGGGTCAAACTGGCGTAACATGAGCTTCCCCACCCACTGTCACCTCGATGGGGGGCTCTTTCTATTTAGGGTGTCTAGGCCCAAGGGAGACGTCCCTGGCAATCTGGGGTTTTGAAAGGGAAAGGTTCAAAGTATTAAGGATGGTTTCCCCTTCACAGATTACCGCCAAGAAGATAGTCAATTAAAGAACAACCACAAAGAAGGCACCTGCTTGTGAGACAAGGTGACAATGAAACTAATACATGCAGCAGTGGTTAGTACTTCGTAAATCAATGACTATCTATATATCAATGTATATGAACACATATAATAGTAAATATTGACGAAGTCAATGTTTGCAATAATGATAATGGCATATAATATTACTTATCACTAAATACCAGAATGATATAGCATCCAATGAAAATGATCAATCCTCAAATTAACTCAATGCATTAAATATCACCAAATGATCATATACTATAAGTTGCTACATCACTATGCTAGAGATGACGTCAGCTTTTCCTAGGGTTAGTGTGATAGACAAGAAGGTCAACGTTTTGCAATTTTAGCCAATGAAAATCATCAATACATCAATGTCTATCAATGGATGACCAAGCCGCAGTGTTTTCTATCAACAAAAATCTTAATGAAGGCATGACGTCATCATTTCTGCTAGGTTAGTAGACGTTAGGGTTAGTTAGGGTTTCAAATTTGAGAGTTTTGAAAGATTGTTTTGGCACAACAAGCTCAACGTTGGAGAGAAAAACCAGTGCCTTGGGGTATTATGGAGTCAAAAGCAAGGGCAAGATCTTGGGAGGATCAAAATCTAAAGACTAGAGAGTTAGGTTCTATGGTGCTGCAATGGCAGGGCCCTAGAATCAAAACCCTAAGGGAAGGAGGCTCATTCTGATGTTGCTTAAGCAAGGTCTCATGCTCCTTCCTCTTTCTTTAAATATTCTTGGCAAAACGGCTAGCTTCAAAATACCAATCTAAGGGTGAAAAGTGTTGCAAGAGCAAGGCTCTTCAAACCCTAAAAGCTAAAACCCTAGGTGTAGAATCAACTAGGCCTAGGACGTCACCTTTATTCAATATATATATCAAAGCTAACTCAGAAAAAGGATGATTAGTGTAGCAATGGCTAGGCTATATCTTCCTTAATCAATGGCTAAAAAAGTTTCTCAATCATGGGGACATATAGCAAGGACCTACTTGTGTGCTTGCTACCTAGGGTTTCAAGATTAAGCAATATAATATCAATGTAATAGCAAATGCAAGAGATTTAACCT
>JZKD02S0636433.1:527311-539773 GCA_000966675.3 Picea glauca | reverse complement strand
ATTATCCATACTCTGGCACCTTCTCCTTCCTTACTGATAGTGCCATCGAAACTCATGTTCCATATCTCATTTTTTGCATGGTTCTTTGGGTCGACATACTCTGTTTATTGTCGCGTAGTTTCATCATCTGCTGTCATGATGATTGTCGGCTCTTCCTCTTCAAAGATCAGGTCATTGTAGAATATAGAGGAACCAACCTCAGTGTTGACGGAGAATATAGGATGGTTATTTGGCTACATCTTGATTCTTACCATGTATTTCAACAACACTTCTCTATACAACCATCTATCCTGTCTAAAGATAGGAATGGTGGCATATCACATGTCCATTTGCAGGGTACCCTTTAACTTCCCAGCCCGTGACCTGGAAAACAACATGCCAAAATTAGTGGGTATGTCCACCATGACCACATCCATAACCTTTAGACAGACATAGAACAGAGGGACATCCTCAATATCACTTGTCTCCTCAACACGCAGATCAAACAAAATAATAGGGTGATCATCTTGGACATTCAAAGTATCTGGGGTCTCTCCCATTTTTAGCATTTTAATAATTTGCTCCCGATATTCTCCCTTTCTGATAAGTTTGTTAAAAGGGAAAAATATTTTGATCTTGGCCATTTCATGCTCGAAGCTAAAAGGAGGACATATTTTCTCTACCTCTTTTCCACCCACTTCCCAGGTTGTTTGCGTTGTTTTCCTCGGGGCCTCCTCTTTTGACTTTTCTTTTTCAGTTGCATCCTTGGTCAGGTTGTCTAGCCTCGGTTGGCTTGTGGAAGGGGTGTCCGTCGGATATTTCCTTATGGGATTTGTCTATTGAGGTTTATTATGCACCTCCTTGTTCTTGAGGTTATATTTCTTCTGAAACTGCATGATGGCATTATGATAACCTTTCTTGAACTCTTCTGTTTCCCAGGACAGTGCATCATCCATCTTGAGCATAAAATCATCGTTTTTTCTCATGTGTCGATCATGTTCTCCCTTTTTTAAAAACATGCGTGGGTTATTTTCATCTCAACAATGCATTTGGGCTTTGAACATTTGATCGAAATCCTCATCCGCATAATTGTTTTGGAATAGAGGCCTTGCTTGTTGGTCGCCCCAGTCTCTCTGCTCCCTCTGTCTGATATGAGGAACTTGACTCCTTATGAGGTTCTAATTTCTCAGCTGGGGGTCATGTTATTCTTGGGAAATGAGTCTCTTTCCCATAGAAATTTTTTCCATTAGTTTCTCCATGGTCCTCATCATTCATTCTACATGAACAACCTCATTTTCACATTTTCATAGTCTACCTCTTCTAGATTGATGAAATCGTTGAACCAATCCAGATGATTTTGGGATGAAACGTTCCCTTCAGCATAGTAGAGATTAATACTCTAACTATAATTTTGGGGCAAATCATTCAGTTGGGCTGGCAGATCAAGGGGGGCGAATTTTGCAGCCATGGCTCTAGGAGGGTTGGGTGTTTGGGGGATATTTTTAGATACTAGGGCTTGGAATCTCTTATAGTCGAAGACTGTCTCGTCCAAGATGGTTTCTGACTTAGACCTGAACAAGGTTTGTTCAAATAATGCGTCGAACTCAAGGTTGTCAATGCTATACACATCATCTTTGGGTAAGGAAAGACTTCTCTCCAGGTAATAGAATGGGTTTGGCGCTTTCTCTTTAGTCGTGTGCAAAATTTTCTCGGGGTCGTACACAGGTTGTAAAGGGTTTGGGTCAGGCTTTTCTCTAGTATAGATTGTCCTCGGAGCCAAGGTTCCTAAACCACGTTACTTGGTACTACTAGTATTTTTGAATGTAGTCACCAGGGTAAAGGTTTCAACGAATATATATGTTTTTCCCTCTGTTACCCTCAGGGGCCAAAATTGTAACTTTAGTCGTTCTCCCATGGAAAATTTTATTCAACTTCGTCTCTAGAAATGACACCAGAATGTTAGCTCTCTGTAAACTTCGTTCGGTTGAAAAACAAATGTCAGAGGCAACCTACAATCCAACTTTGAGATCCGAAACTAGCCTTTCAGACCTGGAGAGGGCTCTCTTGGGAGACTTCATCTCGGTATAGGATATGGATTTGAGCAATCGGCTGGAATTAACACCTTCGAATAATAAATTCTGGTTATATTGGTGCAAGAGAGTAAGACCTTGGGCTATGGAGTCATTTCAAGGAAATGATGGAAATAAATTACTCGGTGATTGAGCTTGAGAGGATAAAGGGTAAGCGAGAAACAATTTTCAGTTAAAATCATTGTGTGTGGTGAAGGGGGAAAACCACATAAAGCAACTCAGATCACTGCTGAGGATGAATTCAGAGTTAACTTAGAGGAAATTGATTTGTCTAAATGGTGTGTGTTGGCAGTACAAGTCACTTATGGATTGCGGTAGAGGTAAGCCCAGTACCCACACATTTATGTCACAATGAATAGATCTAATGATGGTTTAATGGATCCAGACTCAGAATTATATCGCTTTAACTCAAAAAACTAGGATGGTATGCATAGGTAGGTGAGGTCTTGATCTAAGTTCAGTCAGTAAGTTTGGTATAGTGGTGAGTAAGGGGAAGATCTTGAGGAGAGTGAAGGGGTCTACTATGGACATCCAATCTTCCAGCAGCCTAAGGAAGAAAAGCTTCGAATACAATATCCTCTTGAATTCACAACTTTAGGAAACTGAGAACGCTATAAAAATACTGCAATCAAACATACATTACAATACAGTCATAACAACCTAACTGGATCACCCATGCCTAAGATCTCTGTATCATAGGGACAAAATAACACAAGAAACTAATTAAAATTGGTTGCAATGTTACTCCGATCAAACCTACATCACAAAACATAACTACCCTCAACTGGATCATCCATTCCCGAGTGTTATAACACAATTGTTACAGAGAGACGGAAGGATGATGACTTACATTAAACAAGAAGTATTAAATACAGATACATAACCAGAAGCCAGAGGCTTTACTAAAAATTTACAATACGGGATCTTCTCTCAACCATCGACCATTACAGAAAATAAAAACTGAGTATATATGCTCAAAGAAAATTGCTCTCCTCATAAGTGCACTTTGATCACTTCATTCAAGGCTTGGCATCTGAGTCTTCTTCTATCAGGATACACTTACATTCTTCTGTCAGAAGCAAGATCAGATTGGTATGGGCTTCATAAGAAAATCCATGATAGGGAACTTTCGACTGACAGTCTACCCTTCACGACCATATTTCCATGCTTTCCATTAAGTTGGTGAAACAAGGTTTCAACCACCTTCCCCAATTTAATTAACTACCTTCATCGGGATTAGGGTGATCCCTAACACATGAATGTTCTAGGAGGTGCCCATGACTTCTTCAAAACGAGATCAACACCTTGGTCCATGCTTCTCCTTCTCTGTGACCAACTCGGGTGCTTTGATCCTTTGTGAAACTCCCTTTCCTTTGTCCCATGCAACCATGTGTCATGACCTCACACTTATGAAATGTCGGGGTTTCACATTTCAGGAGTTTTCACTCCCCTTGACTTCAAATATCCTGATGCCCGATATTGTGAAATTTCCCATCCGGATCAACAGTTGGATTTGCCTCGAATCTGATGGCCACAATCAGTTCCTTGAATGGCCTCAACCGCCTATCATTGAGCCAAGCACGTACCTTTCGTTGGCCCCTCTTTCTATATGAAGATGGACTGTGACCGTGAGCCTAACTCCTATGTGCGTCGTTATTTCACTTTCACGATCTCATGATGTGCTCCATGCTCAAAACCCCGAGTCGCAAAATCGTGATGCTCAAATCAGGTGCCACGCATCCCCTCTGATCAGATGGCTCAGATTGAAGCCATCAGCTTTTCGAGTCTCAGGATTTCGGGTTATGGATGCACCTTTATGACGAGAACCCCAAACTCCCTATTCACGATTTTTCAAAATTTGTCGATGTCATATCAACGACCCTCGGCTCTTCACGATCGGATGACCCAGATATTCCCTTTTATTAATCGGGACTTTGAGATCCTTGCTGAACAATTTTACAACATTTGCACTCCCGATTCCCATGCTCGCTTGACTTTGTTGAATACTGAACTTGCTCGCTCGCTTGATTTGAGTCCATGTTAGACCGCTCTCAGTGATGTGGCCTGCGACAATGAAGACTTGGATGACATGGCTGGGACTTGGGAAAATGTAAGGATTAGTGATAGAGGCCGAGGGAGTGAGTGTTCAAAAAAGAAAGGGAAAACATAAAATGGCTCTACCGAATGAAAAGGGGGAAAAATAAGGACATGGCCGAAAAAAATAGAGAAAAATGGGGCAAGGGTAGAGACTCGGGTAAATTTACACATGCCTACGAGCCTTGACATCTTCATGTGATAGCATTTGTCTCCACAGGGCATAGCATGCTCCCTGCAAGCTGTCAAGAACAAGTAGTTCCAGTGTATTAGTTGTTGGGTTATGGAGTCTAACATTCACAAAAGATAAAAATAAAAACCAAAAATAAAATAGGAATGATATTTACAATGGTGGGATGCCAGTTGCGGATTTAAACAAAAAAAAATTTCAGGAAGTGGCCATTGGGCCACACAAAATTTTATCACCCTCCGGATTCTGCAACCTGTAAGTGTTGTTTGGAAATTCTTCAGAGATTTTGAAGGGGACGATCCAAAGGGCTTTGAATTTGTCATGCTTGCCTCTTTCCTTCTTGGGTACGTTACATTTTAGTACTAGATCTCCCATCAGAAAATCCTCTTTTCTCACCTTCCTTTCAAAAGCCTTATTGATCTTCTGTTGATGCTCATGTGCTTTGTCCAAGAGATTCTCTCTTGCATGTTTCACTTTGAACAGTTTTTGGATTCTTTTAATCATATCATTGGGCTCACCATGGTGATCTTGAAAGAATTTTTCCACGGGCAAGGCTAGTTGAGAGGGAAAAACTGCTTCAGTTCTATATACAAGTTAGAACGGAGAGACACCGAGAGATATTTTTTTTGTCACTTTATCAACCCACAAAGAAAAATTTAGCTTTGAATCCCATGCTTTCTTGTTGTCCTCTAAAAATATTTTAATTATTTTGATAAGGCTTTTGTTAGAGGACTCTGCCAGTCCGTTGCCTTGGGGGTAGTATGGGGTAGAGTGAATTAACTTGATTCCAAACTACTCATAGAATTGGATCAATGGTTCAACTTTGAAAGACACTGCATTATCTGTGATGATTCTACTCAGAAAGACAAATCTTGCTATGATATCCTCCAGGAAATCGATGATCATATTGTGAGAATCACTTCTTGTGGAATAGCTTTGATCCAATTGGTAAAGTATTATGTGGCAGTTAGGATCCATTTGTGCTGACCACTGGATGCAGGATGAATTTCCCCAATGAAGTCCAGGACCCACTGCTGGAAGGCCCCTGACGAAACCACAGGTTTCAATGGTAGGGACTTTATTTTTTTCTTCCTGGAGAATCTTTGACATTTAACGTGGGCTCTGACCTTTGTGCAAACATCAGTGAACAAAGTAGGCTAGAAATATCCATCCCTGAGAGTTTTGTAGGCCATCATTCTCCAGAAGTGATGTCCTCCACATAGACTATCATGAAAGTCATACATAATCGTTTGTGCTTCATGTGGGTTCATACATTTTAAGAGCACTCCTAGAGGATACTTCCAATATAAGATTTGATCAACAAGGAAGTATTTAATTTCTTTGAGATTTAAATCTCTTGCCTTGTTCCTGTGCATTCCATCAAGAGGCTGCAATTTATGTAGAAAATATATGACATCCTTGTACCAAGGATATCTTGCTAATGGGGGGTCTTTCTGGGCATTTGTATCAGACAACTCAGCCTACCGATTTTCTGAGTAATTATTGACGAAATTTACCCCAAACATTTTGAAATTAGATTCAGCCAGCAGCCTGGCTAAACCTTGACCTTTGATCAGTTTGGTGGGCTTGATATCTGGATCAAATTCAAGGATTTTTGCAATCCATCGGCTCCTCCTTCCATATATGTCTGGCTGAATGAGAATTTCCTTGACAACATCTGAAGGGACATATACGATGACTTTTGATTGGAGGACATAGAGTCTGAAATATTTGATAGATTTAACCAAAGTGTAGGCCAGCTTCTCCATGATGTCATATTTCACCTCAACATCTCTCAATGCCCGACTGAAAAAATAAATGGGCTCCTCCAACCTTTCAACATTTTTCTGCAACAGGACAACCGCTACAGTGTCAAATGAAGAAAATGAAAAAATTAGGAAATCCTTTGAGTAATCAAGGATGATAAGAATAGGTTCTTCAGTCAAGTAATTGTTTATCTGATCAAAGGAATTTCAAGACTCGACAGTCCATTTGACTTCATTTCCTTTCCTGAACATGGTCGTTATAAGCTTTACCATCTCAGCGAAGTTGGAAACAAACTTTCTCAGAAAATTAATTTTTCCCAAGAAAGACTGGACCTCTTTCCTGGATCTCGGGAGTGAAAAGGTTTGGATTGCTTCAACTCTACTGGGATCAATTCTGACTCCCTCAGCTGATACTACGTGGCCCAACAATTTTCCCTCCTTCATGGCCAACAACGACTTCTTGGGATTTAAGGAGAGACCAAATTTCCTGCATTTCAAGAAAACCCTTTTTAAATGATCACAGTGCTCTCTATATGATCTGGAGAAGACTGTAATGTCATCAATATAGATGACTGTAAACTTGTCCTTTTCTCCAATAAAAGATATATCCATCTCTCTTTGAAAGGTCTCTCCTGCGTTCATCAATACAAAGGGAATTTTGGCATGCATAAATGTACCCCAAGGAGTGGTGAATGTTGTCTTTTCTTTGTCATTAGGTAGGACCGAGATCTGATTGTATCCTTAAAATCCATCAATCATGTATATCCTTGATATGCCAGTTACCTTTGTAATATGTGTTCCATTTTCGGCAAGGGGTAATTGTCTTTCTTTGAGCTCCTGTTCAGGTTCCTGAAATTGACACAAATTCTGATTTTCCCACTCTTCTTTCTCACTGGGCCCAGGTTGGCCACCCACTCTGAATATCTCAAAGGCATGATGATCTGGGCATCTAGTAGCTTCTTTACCTCTCTCTCCATGATAGGCAGCAACATAGGATTAATTTGTCTTAATTTCTGCCTAAATGGTTTAGCCTCCTCTTTCAGTGGAATCTTATGCTCAATAACGTTGGTGTCATACGTCATGAGGTATTCATAGGTATATGCAAACACATCAGTGAATTCCTTTAATAATTCAGCATACTCGTCCCTCTTCTCCCCTGACAGGTTGCTTGACAGCTTGACATATTTAGGTTCTTTCTTTGTGCCAATATTGCACTCAACTATGTCAGCATCCTCATTTGAAACTTTACCCTTTACTGCCACATCATTTCTGTCAAATAATCTCTCAAATGGAACCACTCCCTTTGGGATTTGATTGCTGGGTAGCTAGACAATGTGATGATCAACATTTTTTTTCGAGAAAACATTAGGATGAGGATCTATTTTAGAGTTAGGATATTGATCAATGTGCACTGCAGAAAACTCCTTAGCAATTTCTAGGAATCTCTTGATCTCAAGATCGTCCTAAAATACCTTCCAATGCTTGATATTGTCAGGTATAGATGGTTTGTATTTTACCTCTATATCATACCTGAGCTTGGGCGACAGAGGGACTCTAAAGTTTCTTGCCGAAATAGCCAAAGAATTATCCACTGTATTATCCTCTCTCAGAATGAATGAAATGTTGAAATCCAAGAAAAATCTGTCGATTAAATCCCACACTTCATTCCTATAAGATCTAAGCCGAGGGGGTTTGGCCTGATAAGAATTTTTGATCTTATGGACAATCAAATCAGCATCCCCGAACACTGTTATCTCCTCAATTCCCATGTTCTTTGCAACCCTTAAGACCAGAGAAATAGCTTCATACTCTGCCACATTATTGGTAGATTCAAATTCTAATTTGTATGATAGAGATATGGTTTCTTGATGATGTGACACAAAAACTGTTAATTTTTAAGCCATTATTATAGTTCTTTGCATTTCAATAGATAACAATAGCATAATACAATATCACTGAGAAATACACAATCACAAGAGACATATCATTTATCCTGTGAAACCCTCTAGTGGAAGAAAACCCAGCAAAACTTCCTTATTATAGATAGCCAATACAATGCCAAGAGATAACTTAAACTAATGAAAAAGATCCTCTCCCAAAATATGTGCCACTCTCTCTCCTTCTTCTGCAACTGTAGTTATGAAACTTGTCTCTCAATGAGCAAGTGAGTTGTGTGTCTAAGTGAGGCGCTAGCCTCCTTATTTATACAAGATTGGCACATGTGAAGTGTCTCTTCACTGGCAGGGCCAACTTCTCTAACTGGGTGGTTAGAACCACCTTTATTATATTTCAAGGCCTCTTGATATATTATGGGGCCAACTTCTTCTTTTCCCTTTTACAATTACATTATGACCAATCCGCAAAAGGGGATTTGGTCCTTTTACAATAGCTGACATGATCAATCCACAATGGGGTTTGATCCAATAATTAATATATCAAATAATAATAAGAATACACTTTCCAGTTACATTATTTAAACACTCCCCCTTAACAAGAAGGGTATTCTTCAATAGTATCAGGTGAGAGAGAGAGGCCTTTATCATCAACAACATCAAGTGGGTGAGAGGACAACATCATCAATATCATCTTGGAACACTGACTGGCGTATCTATAAATCATCGAAAGTTTTGTTCATTGGCATCATCGTCATTATCAAAGGAATGCAATCATCATCTACATCAATATGTATTAGTGTAAAAATGATACATCATCAGCATCATCACAGCACAAGGTTGGCTCATCATAATAATACTATACTAGCTTTACGTCACAGCTATCCAGCTGGAAGCATAGTGCTAGTCTCATCTCATCGTCTTACTTTACATCATAGTTGTCAAGTTGTCAGCAAGATGCTCGTCTTGCTTTACGTCACAACCATTAGGTCAGAGACAGGATACTAGACTGGCTTTACGTCACAACTATCCAGCTGGAAGATCAGTGTTAGTCTCATCTCATCATCTTGCTTTACGTCACAACTTTCAAGTTGGAAGAAAGATGCTCATCCTGCATTACGTCACAACCATCAGGTCAAAAGCAGGATACTAGACTATCTTTACATCACAGCTATCCAGCCAGAAGCTTGGTGCTAGTCTCGTCACATCATCTTGCTTTACGTCACAACCATCAGGTCGGAAGTAAGGTACTCGTCCTACTTTATGTCACAACCATCAGGTCGGAAGAAGGATACTAGAATGGCTTTACGTCATAGCTATCTAGCCGGAAGCATAGTACTAGTCACATCACATCATCTTTCTTTACGTCACAACCATCAGGTCGGAAGAAAGAGATGTCTCATCACAACAACTACTCCCCCTTTCAAGGAAGGTCCTTTAAGACTATACCAAGATTATCTCGAAAGTGCTCAAAATTTATACGATATAGAGGCTTGGTCAACACATCAACAACTTGTTCATCCATGCTAATGTACTGGATTTTTAAGGATCCTCTCTGCACCATGTCACGGATGTAATGATATCGTATCTCTATGTGCTTTGACTTGTCGTGGAATACAGGATTCTTTGTCATATTTATGCATCTCTGGTTGTCACATAGGATCGTGGTTGCTTCCATCTCTAGGTCAAATAGACGGGTCGGCAACTTTCAAAGCCATATAGCTTCGCAGCTGGCAGAACATGCAACAATGTATTCTACTTCTGCTGTGCTGAGAGAAATGTTGGATTTCTTCCTACTCTGCCATGAGATCATAGTTGATACCAAACTGAAACAACATCCTGAAGTGATTTTCCTGTCAGAAATACTTCCTGCCCAATCTGCATCAGTATATCCACTCAATGTGAAATCATGATATCCATCATAGCTGAGACCACAATCTATTGTACCCTTAAGGTACCTCATCACATGTTTTGCAGCCACTAGGTGAACATGTCTGGGTTCTACCAGAAACTGACTCAAGTTGTTCATGGAAAAACAAATGTTAGGTTTGGTGTTCGTCAGGTACATCAGTGATCCAATAATATGTTTGTACAATGTGGCATCAATCAACTCTGACGAAGTGTCAACCAACAACTTTAGCTTCACTTCCATGGGTGTATTCATGGGCTTGCACTCTAACATGTCAAATCTCTTCAAGATTTCGACTGCATACTTCCCTTGGTTAAGGAAGATCCTTTCAGGACTCTACCATACCTCAAGACCTAAGAAATATTTCATTAGGCCAAGGTCTTTCATTTCAAATTCTTAGGCAAGTCTCTTCTTACATTCATTGATGAGATTTTCTTCTCCAGTTAAGAATAAGTCATCCACATATAGCAGTAATATTACTGGCTCATTGTTCATGATCTTGAAGTAGAGGTTAGAGTCTGATTTACTCTTGGTAAAGCCTAAGCTTGTCAAGAAACCGTCTATACGACCATACCAAGCTCTAGGAGCTTGCTTCCATCTACATAAGGCTTTCTTTAATCTACAGACATGATACTTCCCATCTTCAACTTCAAATCCTTGAGGTTTCTCTATATACACTTCCTCTTCGATGACATCATTTAGGAAAGATGTCTTTACATCCATCTGGTGCAGCTTCCACTTCATCTTAGCTGCAAGAGCTATGATGGTTCTGATCGAAGTGTATCTGGCTATAGGAGTGAATGTCTCTTCATAGTCAATGGCTTCCTTTTGAGAAAAGCCACAAGTGACAAATCTTGCTTTATACTTTTCAATACTTCCATCAGCAACATGTTTTATTTTGAAGATCCATTTGGAGGATACCACATATTTAATCTTCGGTTTGGGAACTATTTCACATACTTCATTCTTCATTATGGATTCGTATTCCTCTGTCATGGCATATGCCCATTATTTCCTCTAAATGGCTTCTTCAAAGCAGGTAGGCTCCTCTTCTAGAAGATCACACATCAAAGCCGTATAACTGGAGAATGGCTTTGGTCTTTTCACACGTCTCGTAGTTTCTTGGGGAACACCGTACTTCTCTACATATTGAATAAGCTCTCTATCCCAAGTTGGATTCCTTTTATGGAGGATCGTCATCTGAGGAGGTTCTTGGACTTCTGATATATCATGGTCTTCTAGAATTTCCTCATCGGGGGAAGTTACGACTTCCCTTACTAGTTCTTTGGCTCTTGGAACCTCCCTCATTGTAGTACTGGGGATTATGGGCTCCTCTTCATATACTTCTTCAAGATGGCATCTTACAGATTTCTTGAGCACTGCATCTTCATCAAAGGTCACATCCATGTTGATCTCAATGTGATGGTGACCTGGTATATAGATTCCAAAGGCTTTGGAGACCTCACAGTATCCCACAAATATTACCTTCTTTCCTAAAGGTTCTAGCTTGTTTCTCTTCTCTTTCGGTATATGAATAAATACTGGGCAGCCAAATATTTTGAGATGGCTTACCTCTGGCTTCTTTCCGGTGAACATCTCTTCCAGGGTCTTGAGACCAAGTGCACTATGGGATAATCAGTTTTGCACATATAAAACTGCCATTGCTTCTTCTACCCATAAGCACATAGGAAGATCTTGATCATGGATCATAGTCTTCATAGCTTCCATTATTGTTCTGTTCTTTCATTCAACTACACTGTTTTGTTGGGGATTATAGGGAGTAGTGAGTTCCCTATTGATCCCAACATCTTTGTAGAAGTTCAAAAACTCTTTTGAGGTATATTCTCCTCCATTATCTGACTTGAGTGTCTTAATCTTTCTTTCATAAAGGTTCTCTATCAAGGCTTTGAACTCCTTGAACTTGTTGAACACTTCATCTGTAGACTTCAAAAAATATATCCAGGTCTTACGAGAATAATCATCAATAAATGATACATAATATACACAACCACTAATGGAGGATGATGGCATTGGGCCACATACATATGAATGAATGAGCTCTAGGAATCCTTCTTCTTTGTTGTCTCTCTTCGAAAACGGGTTCTTGATGTTCTTCCGTTGTGCACATCCATTACATACGCCTTCATGATCACCTTTGATTTCTAGTAAACCTATGACCGCTTTGCATATGTATGGTAGCGCCTTGTAGTTGATGTGAGCTAATCTTCTATGCCAAAGTTCACATGAGTTTTCAATGGCGTGGGTCATGGAAGCCTCTAAGTGACCCTTTAGTTTATACAAGCCATTTTCTTCACTTCCAATGATGATTGCTTCATATAGGGTTTCTCCTTTAGCCCACATAAGAACTTCTCCATCTATAAAGGAAACTCTAAAGCCTTTCTTTTCTAAAGTTCAAATGGAGAGTAAGTTCTTGGTCAAACCTGGTACATATAGTACGTCCTTCATCTTCAATGAATTCCCTGAATTCAATTTGTGGTTTGATTCTCCCACTCCCTTGATGGAATATTGGTAATCATCTCCA
>JZKD02S0636433.1:453921-502357 GCA_000966675.3 Picea glauca | reverse complement strand
CACAAAGCGTCTTCCTGTGAGGGCTTTCACCATAAGGGGACCACTTTGGAGTTCATCCATATTTACTTCTTATCAACCATGAAAAAAAAATAATGAGTCATATTTAAATCAAACATTATTGGGTCCATTACCCAAACCTTTGTGCTACGGGTCTTTCTTCAAGGTTTGACATCAATGACAACCAACCTTAATCAACATAAATGACTCTTTGCACAACGACTTTCAAAAAGAAGAAATCAACTGCATTTGGTCGTATCATGTCTGCTTGTATTCTTCCACAAGGATTCGGTTACCAGAGAGGTCTCATCATGGGGAGAATGATGTGTCAATACCTTCCTTTGGCAAAAAATAATGAACGATCAAATATTTTGTCAGGGTCCCGCTATCTACTGTAACGACTTTGATTTCTGTCGTGCACTCATTTGTTGGGGAGTGTGCGTGGCGAGTGGCTGCGGATTGTCATGGCCATTAAAAAAATGAAAAAACTTCTAAAGATGATGCCTCCTTCAAAATTTTCAATATCTTCTTTTCGTTTAAGGATACGAGAATGGGCTTAGTTAATCATGTTTCTTCTGTGCACTGGCAAGAGCTGCACAAGTGTTTTCCTCGACCGTTTCACATTCTCTGAAATGCTTCGCATTCCTTTCTTCCAACAGACTCTATGTTTCGTGAAGATATATGATTGTATCTTGTGCCACTATGATCTGTCTCTTGAGCCACGTCATGTTCCCTTCATGTCTTTATGATGCTAACACTTCAAGGGTCGTTGCTGCCAGTTGCTGTCTCAGCTCCCTGTTTTCCTAGTAAAGTTCGGCGAAGGTGAGTTGTGCCTGTTTCAGCTGCTGAGATGGCTCTAAAACATTAGTTTCTAAGGCATATATCCTCCTTGTTCTTATCCCACTCTCTCGTCTTGTAACTTCAATAGGTTCCAGCTGAATAGTGCGCATAAGTAATTCTTCGACAATCGATATTGTGCGCGAATCATTTGGGATTCGGGTTTCCTCAGCTTATTTTTTCTTCCTTGGCCTATCCTTTCTCTGGGGTATTTACTGTTGGGGAGACAGGGCTTCTAACATCCTTCCTTCCTGCGCAGCTTCTTCCCCTCCTGGATCTGTGCAGTGTGATATCATCGTTTCCATGGGAAGGAGGAAAACTCCCTTTGGATCCTTGGGGATGTCTATTATGAGTAAGAACGAATCCTAGTCACTTTGGGGCTCGGT
This sequence comes from Picea glauca, assembly GCA_000966675.3. NCBI lineage: Eukaryota > Viridiplantae > Streptophyta > Pinopsida > Pinales > Pinaceae > Picea > Picea glauca. The sequence continues at coordinate 501,137 of JZKD02S0636433.1, read as the reverse complement.
CCTGGTGCTTCTGTTACTGCGCGTGCCCTTTCTTATGTTTTGGGAGGTTTCCATGGTGCAACCCATATTTGTGTTGCACGTGACGGATATGTCAAGGGCCCAAGGTGGAAAAAATTGATCAATCTAGGCTTGCAAAAAAAGATTACAAACAATGTATAAACCTGATTCATGAATAGAATGCATGCAGAGCATCCAGAATTTATAACAAAGCATGTGGGAGAAGGAATCATGCCAAGGAACACTTAATTCATGGCAACTGGATGTTTTCAAATGAATTTTATATTTTCCATATCACATTCGCATGTGTAAAGTACAACAGATAAAGGTTGTAGGGCATACGTGATACGAACGCCATGATTTTTTCATCTTCTCGGCCTTCATAATGAGCTGATAATGGTTACTGCACTTCCCAACGCGAATTCTATTAACAACTTGCCTCACTCTAGGGTACGTAGAGACTCCCTTTTTGATAGGACCCGGCTCTCTGGGAACAAAATCATACTTTTACACATGTTTTGACTCTGACATCCCTTCCCGACTCCAAGGGCCAACCAACCACTTGCTGACTTCGACCATTTTTTTTGTTAAGTACTTAACCTCGCATGCTTTGACACACAAACCATGACTTGACTAAGACCGACAATAACTGGAGGAAAAATGGCGGCGCTAACATAATGAATATAATAAATCTACAATGATTCTTCTCTTATGATGTGTTGATCATGTGTCAAATGAATGTATGTGCTATTGTTAAGTATTGTTAGTCGTTAAGTAGATTGCAAAGGATTGTATGAATTCCAACCCAGATGGATTCTTATGTAATTATTCCTTCATCACTGACACAAGACCATATGGTTTATGTGATTATCATGGCATCTCAGATGAGATATTCTTTAGTATTTGGTTGAGGATTGATATGTCAATGCCTTAGGTCTTTTTTTGGTCAACTCTAAATGAACCCAGGGTCTTCAAACCCCTAGCAATAAGAAGGATGCATGCAAGTGTAGAATGACCCAATAGTAATGGATTAAAAATTCATGCCAAGGGTATGTTTCTTGGAAACATTTTGTGGATGAATTTTAAGAATGCTTTGACAGAAACACCCACCATTTGGGTTGTTTGACCAAGCTGAAATAGTCGGGCACAGTGGAAAAATTTATCTCCATGTTTGATCATTTGGATTTTATAATGAAGGGCATGTATGATGCCTTCTTCAAGGAATTATTTATCAGATTCCTTAAGGATGAAATCCAATCTCGGGTTCTAATGGCTCACCTCCACACTTGGGTGGAAGCTACTAAATGCACCAAGGAAGCACAACATGTTGTATTTTCCCAAAGCTGAAAAATATCTTTTATTACTTGCCCTAAAAATACTAATCATGTTCCTCATGTTACTCCTCTCAATATCTAGAAATTGACTCAGGTAGAAATGGTTGAACTCCAACTCAAGGATCTCTTCTATAGTTGTAATGAAAAATATTTTCCGGGGCACAAGTGTATGGAACATAATATTTTTATGGCCATTTATGAGGATGTTGCTAACGAGTAGATTGAATTTTTCCCTGTGGAAGAGCTACCCGAAGGAGATGATCCTACACCATGCTCTAATCCACTAGGAGTTAAACCATTGATTTCCCTGAATGCCCTCACTGGCTTCTTTTCTCCCTAAACCCTCAAGATAATTGGCTAAATTAAGCATAGGAAAGTCATAATCCTAATTGATAGTGGAAAATCCCATAATTTTATTCATTTTCACATGGCCCAGTAAATCAATTAGTATATCTATGAAGTCAACAATTTTCAAATCATTATTGGCAAATGGAAGTTCCATGAAATGTGGTGAGTGTTGTGAAAATGTGTGCCTACAAATTGGTCAGTACCACCTGAAATATCATATGTTTTCTATCGACATGAGGTGTTGTGATGTTGTGCTTGTTATCCCCATTTTATGTATAACTAAGGAGATTATGTATCAAGGCCTTTAGGTTGCAGATGTGGAGTGTCGAGAGACTACATGACCAAAATTACCCTTTTGCACACTTGGAGACCCCTCTCACCACCACACATGGTTTCATATATCCAGATGGCATCCACCACATCAGCTGGCTTTTGGAACGAACTGGGCCTTTCTCCATGAGGTACATTATGGTAAGCATGATTTCAATATTTAATCCATTTGAGTATGTTGTATCTTAGATTTCTCTAGATTTCATGATGTATGGTTGGACATTATGCCTTTTTCCCTACTTCACCTTGGTGGTTGACACTGTGCCCTAGTAAGTGGTCTTCCTTGGGGATGGTTTTTCTAATAGGAACTCCCTTGAAGAGCCATCGTACCATTCTCAACCATACTTACCACTTTCCATCATTATTTCCCCTCATTTCCTTATCTCTTGGGACTTTAAGGTGTATTGACCCAAGAAGGGGTTGTCCCTCATTCTATGGGAAGAAAGGGCTAAAGACCCAGACGGATTGATGTTGGGTAAAAGACAAAATCCTATGTATGAACCTTCTAGATGCTTCACCCAGGGATCTCCTAAGAAAGAAATGAAACACTTATCTTTGAGTAAAAAGGGACCCATGGTGAAATATGATTAAAAATTCTTAAAAAGTTAGTTGAAGGATATGAGTTCTCATCACGAGTTGACCTATCATGTCCATGAATATATAGTGGTATGACATTACCGTCATTTGGTCACCAAGCCAATATAATGGCTCTCAGTTGCATGGATGAGAGAAAGGGGGTGTCATCATGAACCAACCTTCTCATTTCCTCAAGGTGTTTGTGGGTGACATTGCCATTATTTGGACACCACGTGAGGGAAATGGACTTCAACCTTTCCTTAAAATTATGAAAGAATAAAATAATGACAAATAATGGGCTTGGAAAAAGTGCATTGCAGATGAAGGCACCACACACCCTCTACAAAGTCACCCATGAATGAGACACTACGACCTCTTGTATTTCATAATCCCTATGCCCATTGAGTCTTGACCCCAACCACCTCACCCACTTTACATGGCTTTGAGAGGGATCTCTTGGAAACTTTCGTTGACCTAGGGAAAGATCTACCTAATAGGACACCTCATCAACCATCCCATATTCAAGATTGACAAGTCTCATAATGTCTTTGAGAAATTAATTGTTTGATATAGTGATATTTTATGCACATGCTTAGGTGGATAATTTATTGATTGGATTCACTTATCATGATGTTATGACTTGAGATCCTTGGAGGGTGTGCTTATTTGTCTTTGCATGACCTAGTTGGTGGGCATTTTTGGAAGAACAAGCCTAGCTTGGGCTTCCTTGGGGCTGAAATCCCACAGGTTGGATGCCATGGGTCCACATGCTAGATAACATAGATGAATCTTTGGAGACCTAGATGATGATGAGGAATACCTAGCCCACCCCTCATGTGTTAGAAAACAGGATCGAAAAACAATAAAATAAAATAAAAATGCGGAATTAAAACACAAAAGATATAAAATACAATAGAGACATAGATATACGTGGTTCACCCAGTGTGGGCTATGTCCACTAGAGAAATTTGTAGGTCCTTCCTTTTATTATCCAGTAAAATGAAGGGATACAACCTAAAACACACCTGTTGTAACTTCCTCCTCTTTCTCTCATAGTCTCCTCTCTTAGAATACACTATTCACAATGATACATAGCTGCAATAAAATCCCCTCATAAAAGAGGGTTTCCTTATAGGGAAAAAAATCCTAACATAACTTCTACTTTCAAATCTGCGACGTTATAATGAACGGTCTAGATTTACTATGAAATTACAATATACACTTACATGGCAATTTTCCTTCGAGGGCCCACTTGCCCCCGGACTCCCCATTCAGGGGGATGAACCCACTGGACCCCGTAGAGAGGGAAATCCCCTTCGGAAACCCCCCCATGTGGAGGGGTTTACAGTCTTCATGGGGTATAAACATGGCTGGAAACAAATACCTTTGAATCAGGAATATAATCAGGCTCCACAACCAACAATATCCCACTTGGAGATTGATAAAAAAAACTCCACTATTGTTGTATCTGTTGGACTATGATCCTTCTTGGACCTGGAAAATTTCTCATCTTCACCTCCATGCTTGAAGACAAATTGAAACTGATCAAGAACTTAGATTTTCCCTGGTTACTCCCTTTGTTAACATGTCTGCAGGATTCTGGCTAGTATGTATCTTTTCCAACTTCAAATGTCCATGTTCCAAGATGGATCGTATGAAATGGTACCTAAGTTGTATATTCTTAGTATTTGAATGGAAGGTTGAGTTATTTGCAAGATGAATGGAACTCTCACTGTCACATTACAACCTGTTATTCTCCTACTTCTTTCCCAATTCCTCCATAGACCTCTATAACCAAATCATTTCTTTACTAGCCTTTATAGGAGAAACATACTTTGCTTATGTTTTTGAAAGTGCAATAACCTTTTGTAGTTTTGAAATCCATCTTACTTTTGTTCCACCTACAGTAAAAACATACCCTGTGGTACTCCTCCTACTATCTTTATCACCTGCCATATCTTAATCAACATATCCCTGTAGTATAGTGTTTAAACCTCCAAAACATAATGCATGAGTAGAAGTACCTCTAAAATACCTGAGAATACACTTTACTACCTCCCAATGTTCTTTACCTAGATTTTCCATACACATGCTCACTATTCCCACTGTATGTGCAACATATGATCTTGTAAAAACCATCACATACATCAAGATGGAAACTGTTGATGAATAAGGGAACCTGCACATGTATTCTATCTCCTCCTGTGTCTTAGGCCACATTTCCTTGGTTAATTTGAATGACTGGCCAAAGGTGTACTAATTGGTTTTGCATTCTGCATTCTAAACCTCTCCAATGCCTTCTCTATGTACTCACCCTGAGACAATTCCAATTTGCGATTTTTCATGTATCTTGTTATTCTCATACCAAGGATTTTCTTTGCAGCACCCAAATCCTTCATCGCAAATGAATTAGATAATTTCTTCCTGAGAACATTTATATCCTTCATATTAGACCCTGCAACAAGCATGTCATCTACATACAATATCAAGATATATAGCTTCCATTTTATATCCTTTTAAAATAAACACAATGATCAGAATTAAATCTAATATAACCTTGTTTTTTCATAAAACCATCAAACTTCAAATACCACTGCCTTGGATATTGTTTTAGGCCATGCAAGCTCTTATTCAACCTGCATACCAAATTTTATTTCCCTTTAACCTGATACCCCTATGGCTTCTTCATATAAATCTCTTCATCCAAATCCCCATGGAGAAAATTTGTTTTTACATATAACTATTCAAGATGAAAATATTCTACTGCCACAAGACTTAAAATCGTCCTAGTTTAAGTCATCTTAACAATAGGAGAAAATATTTCATCGAAATATATACATATCTTTTGTGCAAACCCCTTTACAACAAGTTTAGCCTTGTACCATTTTTTTCTTCCATCTTCTTCCTTCAACTTGTAAACCCATTTATTCTGCAATGCTCTTTTTCCTATAGGAAACTGAACCAAGTCCCAAGTATGGTTATTTACAAAGGAATCCATTTTCTCTTTCATGCCTTACTCCCACTTATTTTTAGTGTCTACCTACATTGCCTCTTAATAACATTCTGGTACACCAAAATCAGTCAACAATAAATAATACAATGAAGGAGAGTATCGTTTAGGGGTTCTACTTAACCTGGTAGATCTTCTAACAAGACTTGTAGGAGTTTTAGGTACCTGTTGCTCCTGTTGTTGTACATTTTGATTTTTTGATTTTCTGGTACCTTTGGAATTTCTTTTTCAATGATCTCATCAAGCACTGTGTATTCTGGTTTTTCTTTTTCTTGTTTCTTTCCCTGCAACTGATATTTGTACATGAGCTTCTCATTGAATATGACATATCTACTCCTAATAATTTTGTGATTTTCATAATCCTATAAGAGATAACCAAAATCATTACACTATATCCAATAAAGCTACACTTCTTGGATTTTTCCTCAAGCTTTGTTCTATTTTTTGTTTTATCAATATGGGCAAATTCTTCACAATCAAAAGTCTTCAAAAAAGAATAGTTTACCTTTTTACCTGTCCATGTTGTTAATATTATGGTATCTTCGAAAGGTATGAACCTCTATTGTCACCTATGATGAGATTAGAATATTCTGGAAGGAAGCAAAGAAGTAAAGGAAACCCTAGACGAGATGTTGGTTGGAGAAATATAATTAATATGAATTAATTAGTACACAGAAGGAGAATTCGGCATCAGTAAGTCTGCCAAAACCACTATAAATACAGGGCATCAGTCTCTCATTTGACACATTCTCAGAATTGGAGAGAGCCAGTTGTGCGCACTGTAATTGGCAGTTTTGTGCACAAGTTTCTGGGTGGGACTATCTGATCAGCTTTGGTTTCTATTCTTGCTTGGTGCATTAGCCTTGCTTGGCTATTGATTGCTACCAGTATTCTTCTCTGTCAAGTTCAAGGTGCTCGGAGGGTGGCTTCGGCCTATGGTTGGGTGAGAAGGGTATTGTCAATGGTAAAACAAGCACAATCTTTCATATTCTAATAGGTTATTGGCCCACACCTCCATTCAGTCTAAACGCTGGAAGGAAGCATAGCCACTAGGATATTGAGCTCACTGAGGAACTACCACTAGGGTTACTAGCAGGAGCATCTTCCAAAGACACTGTCGCTAGGGTTACCAGCAGAAGCAGTTGCAGAAACCCTAATCTCAGATCCAACGCCTTGTGACGGAGCATCTCGCTCAAAAATAATATATTCAGATACACCCTAAATCAATGCACCTTTTGGCTCTCTCAGAAGACAAAAATGATGAAGTTGAAGTTTTGGATCAAGGCATGACCAGTTACCAATCAAACGAAGACATGAGTGAAATAATCAGTCTTTTACACTACTCAACACTTACTGGAACGATTGAAGATGACATGTGGATAATCGATAGTGGAGCTTCTAGGCACATGATGGTAGATCAAGCCAGACTCTCAAATATAAATGAGAAGAAGACCTCGTACAAGGTAGATCTTGAAGACAAAACCACCTATCCTATAGAAGGATTTGGAAAAGCCTCCATCAAAATGAAAACATGTAACTATGTTCACTTAAGAAATGTTTTATATGTACCTAGTTTAGAAAAGAATCTTATATCGATATCTTTCCTAGAAGACAAGTGAAACATAATAGCTTTTGTGGATGGAAAGGTGTTATCATGGCATAAAGACTCTAGTGTAGAGAATGCTAGAGTTATTGGAAATCATGAAGGAAATTTGTACAGACTACTAGAAAAAAATGAAGAAGCTCTTGTACACAACAAAGTCAACCCCAGTGAGCTTTGGCACAGAAGGTACGCTCACATTAACTATCAAGCATTACCCTTTCTAAAAAAAAATGGTTGAGGGAATACCAGAGTTGCAGCCTACACATGAAGGAATCTGCAAAGGATGTGCTCTTGGGAAGAATATCAAGAAACCATTCCCAAGAAGCAACAATAGATCTAAGGATATTATAGATCTAATACACTCAGATGTTTGCGGTCCGATGCCAGTAAAATCTCTAGGAGGATCTTCCTACTATGTAATCTTCATAGATGACTATTCAAGAAAGACTTGGCTATATCTACTAAAGACAAAAGGTGAAGTATTCAATAATTTTCAAGAGTTCAAAGCCGAAATAGAAAACCTCACTAATAAGAAGATCAAGAAGCTAAGAACCGATAATGGTGGAGAATACACATCAAAGGAATTCGTTGCATTCTGCAAATCGGCGGGGATTAGGAGGGAGCTAACTGTTCCTCATAATCCTCAACAAAATGGTGTAGCAGAAAGAAAGAACATATCCATTGAAGAAACCGTAAAAGACTTACTAAATGATAAAGGTCTATCCATGTTATTATGGGGAGAAGCAACAATGACAGTAATATATGTGCAGAACAGAAGTCCTCATCGTACATTGAAGGACATGACACCAGAAGAAGCTTTCTCAGGTAAGAAACCTAATGTGGAAAATGTAAGAATATTTGGATGTCATGTTTACTCTCACATACCCAAGGACAATAGAAATAAACTAGAACCTTTAGGAAAGAAAGGGATATTCGTGGGATACAGTGATTCATCCAAATCTTATAGAATATATATTCTAGAACAACACAAGATCGAAGTCAGCAAAGACGTAGCATTCAATGAGAAGATGGCCTTCAAGAAATCCATAGAAGAAACTATAGAAGAAGAAGAGATTGAAGAACTTAACGAAGAAAGCACAGAAAATGAAAATGACGAAAAGGAACTACCTGATCATCCTATGGAGCCAAGTGAAAACATTAATTTAGATATCGTACCTAAGACCAAGAAAAGACCAACTTGTCTTGAAGCTACCATTCTAGAAGGAACATTCAGAAAGAGTAAAAGACCTAAAAGATTCTCAAGTTATGCAGCATACATGGCGAAGCTTCTAGATGAAGAACCTACCACTTTTGAAGAAGCAGATCAAAAGGAACAATGGAAAGAAGCTATGATGGAAGAGCATCAATCCATTATGAAAAATGAGGTATGTGAAATTGTACCTATACCTAAAGAAAAATCAATGGTAACTTCAAAATGGGTACACAAGATCAAACATGCAGTAGACGGAAGCATGGATAAATACAAGGCAAGATTCATAGCCAAAGGGTTCTCCTAGAAGGAGGGAGAAGATTATGATGAAACCTTTGCTCCGGTGGCTATATATACTTCCATCAGAGCTATCATATCTCTTGTCGCTTCCATGGGATGGAACTTACATAAGATGGATGTAAAGAAAGCCTTCATGAATGGAGCAATTAAAGAAGAAGTATATATTGAACAACCTCAAGGGTTTGAGGTACATTCCAGAGAAACTCACGCTTGCAGATTAAAGAAAGCTCTATATGGACTCAAGCAAGCTCCAAGAGCTTGGTATGCCAGAATGGTCAGCTATCTAACAAGACTTGGTTTCTCCAAGAGTCATGCAGATCCAAACCTTTATTACAAAGTCATGGACAATGCACCTATGATTCTACTATTATATGTTGACGATCTATTCATAACAAGTGAAGAGTCTCTTATTATCCAATGCAAGAAGGAATTAGCTTCTGAATTTGATATGAAAGATCTAGGTCTCATGCATTATTACTTGGGACTAGAAGTATGGCAGAAGCGTGGTGAAGTATTCCTTGGACAAGGAAAGTACGCAATAAAGATCCTTCAGAAATTTGGAATGATGGATTGTAAGTCCATGGACACTCCTATGAATGCAGATATAAGAAAAGTGAAAGTTCTAGATTCTGATCCAGTAGATCCATCTCTATATTGACAACTAATTGGGTCATTGATGTATTTGGTAAATACTCAACCAGACATCTTCTTTGTTGTGAATACACTAAGCCAGTTCTAGGTGGAACCAAGACATGAGCATTGGATAGTTACAAAAAATGTATTAAGATATATTCGTGGAACAATAAACTATGGTTTGATATATACCACATCCAATGATATACAGCTTCATGGATTCATAGACTTAGATTGAGTAGGAAGTGCAGAAGACAGAAAGAGCACTTCAGGTATGTGTTTCAGCTTGGGCTCCGCTATGATATCTTGGGGCAGCAGGAAATAGAAGTCTGTCGCACTCATCACAGCAAAAGCAGAGTATATCGCAGCATGTGAAGCATGCACTGAAGCAATATGGTTAAGGAAGTTAATCTCCTATTTATTTGATCAGATTCCAGAATCGACCACAATACAATGTGATAATTAGAGTTGTATAACATTATCAGAACATCTTGTATTTCATGAAAGGTCGAAACACATTGAGATCAAATACTACATTATTCGAGATAAAGTCCAGGAAGGAGAGGTAAAGCTCGAGTATATCCCCACTGACGAGCAGACAACATACATTCTAACAAAACCTCTATCTAGAATAAAGTTTGCATATTTCTGAGAGAAGATGGGGATCATGGAAATAACTCCCTTAGATGAAAGGGAAGACTCTCTAGGTTAGGAGGGAGCACAAAAAATATTATTGAAAAATATTGTTGAAAAATATTATTGAAACATTTATCTTTGTGATTGAAAAATAGTCCAGATTGGACAGATTCTTTCTTGTTTGGAAAGTGGATTGAGATCTCTGACGAAAATTGAATTCCCATTATGGTTAACATGGGAAATGGTCTAGATCTTTGATGTATCATAGACAGTGAATTCCCATTGTGGTTAACATGGGGAGTGGTCTAGGGAAGCCTCTCTTATTGAGGGTTACTCAAGAAGACTGGCCCGCCTTGCTAGACAGCTATTTTTCATTGTGGTTAACATGAGGAATGGTATGTTTTGGAGATTGATACAGGACAATCTTTTCCTCTTCTGGTTAACAAAGAAAATGGTCTGGACAGTCATTCCTTAGGGTTTATACATTCTCTCCAGGGTGCACTTTGATTAGTGTAGGAAGAATGTCCCAGGGAAGGGAATGGTCCAGGCTCAACAATCAGGGGAAAACATTCCTTAGGGTTTATACATTCTTTCCAGGGTGCACTTTGATTAGTGTAGGAAGAATGGCGCAGGGTGAGGAATGGTCCATGGCTCAGAAATCAGAAACAATCATTCTTCCTTGTTTGAGAAGAATAGGGCAGATAGACCATTGTTGATGTTCTATACTAAGGGCAGATATTCTTGCAGATCTCATAGATGTGAGTGAAAGATTGGCCCAAATGGTTCAGTTTATTTTAACAATATTTTATGTGCAGGTTGTCATCAGATGATTGTTATGGAGACTGTCTGTCTCCAGACAGTAGAGATATACTACTGTGGTGGATATATTCCACTGTTTGTGACTATGCTTCATAGTTTGAGTAGTTGTGTACTACCGTGGATAGACACATTTGTGTTCTATCAATTGATATTGTACCAGTTTTCATAGGAGATTATCCAGTTGGATAATAATGACGCTGCTCGTGATACTACCAGTTGAATGGTCTGTTTATGCTCAATACCATACCTCCCTAGCTAGGAGGGAGTGTTAATATTATGGTAGCTTCAGGAGGTATGAACCTCTATTGTGACCTATGACGAGATTAGAATATTCCGGAAGGAAGCAAAGAAGTAAAGGAAACCCTAGACGAGATGTCAGCTCCAGAAATATAATTAATATGAACTAATTAGTACCCAAAAGGAGAATTTGGCCCCAGTAAGTCTTCCATAATCACTATAAATACAGGGCATCAGTCTCTCATTTGACACATTCTTAGAATTGCAGAGAGCCAGTTGTGCGCACTGCAGTTGGCAATTTTGTGCGCAATTTTCTGGGGAAGGTGTTGCGCCAGTTTCTGGGTGGGACTATCTGATCAGATTTGGTTTCTATTCTTGCTTGGTGCATTAGCCTTGCTTGGCTATTGATTGCTACCAGTATTCTTCTTTGTCAAGGTCAAGGTGCTCGGAGAGTGGCTTCGGCCTATGGTTGGGTGACAAGGGTATTGTCAATGGTAAAACGAGCACAATCTTTCATATTCTAACACATGCCTCCTTTGGAATTCCACCATCCAATGATCTTGAAGATCCTTTGTTTATTAATTAAACAACAATATTTACAGCATCTGCCCAAAATTGTAAGGGAAACCTAACATGCAATCTCATACTCCTTGCACACTCCATGATCGTCATGTTCATCCTTTCTGACACACCATTTTCTTGTGGTGTTCTTTGAACTGTTTTCTCTCAATGAATCCCATGGTATGAATAGTAATCATCAAAATCATTTCTACAATATTCACCTCCATTGTATGATATGAGACACTTCAACCTTTTTCCTTTCTAATTATCAACCAAAGCTTTCCATTTCTTAAAAGTATAAAAAACATCAGATTTTTGTTGAATGCAATAAACCCAATTTTTTCTAGTTGCATCATCAATAATAGTAACATAATAATGAGAGCCACCAAGAGATGATACCTAATTTGGTCCCCATACATCTGTATGCACAAGATCTAACCTTTCACTCTTCTTTTCTTTTCCAACTCTAAGAAATCTGACTCTTTTGTTTTCCATAAACACAATGCTCACAGAAATCCAAATCAATATGTTTAAGATTTGGAAAAAAATTTCTTTTGTGAAGTATTTGCATCCCCTTCTCACTCATGTGTCCAAGCCTATGATGCCACATTGTTGTATCCACTCTTGTAGAAGCTAAAGAGATAGAAGAATCAGTATCACAAGTACATAAATACAATGTACCTACCTTCTCTCCTTTTGCTATAACCAGTGATCCTTTGGTGACCTTCCACACCTTATCTGTAAATATAGATATACAACCTTCACTTGCCAACTTCCCTATTGAAATCAGATTTTTCCTTAGATCTAGAGCATGTATTATCTCTTTCAACAACTATTGGTTTCCATTCCTTTTTTTTTACCTTTCCCATTCCAAAAAGTTTTCATGGTGCATCATCACCCAAATGAACCTGTCCAAAATCACCTTGAACATAATCTAGAAAATGTTTCCTATGGGGTGTGGCATGAAATGAATCCCCTGAATCTACTACCCAAGAATCAGAAATATTATCTACAGAAAGAATCAAATCATCTTTTAACACATCACCTACTACATTTGCTTCTTTATTTTTCTCCTATTGTCCATCTCTTTGTTTCTTTGGAGATCTGCAGTGTTTCTTCAGATGTCCTTTTTTCCCACAATTCCAACACTCTATATTTCCTAGTCTGGATTTGGATATTCCCTTCCTAGAATTCCCACGGTTCCCTAAGACCTTTCCTCTATCCTTTTGTCTTCCCCCATTCTCCATGTTTAACACATTACATGGTGTCTCACCTGTGCTTTTTCATTGCATTTCCTTGGTAAGGATAACACCAACACCATCATCAAATTTTAGAGTGTTTGAACCAAAGACAAAGTTACTTACAGCCATGACCAAGCCATTCCATCTTTCTAAAAATGAGCACAAGATTAGAAGAGACCGGACCTCATCATCAAACTCCACTTTTACAGAACTTAGTTGATTAGTAACTGTATTAAATTCATTTAAATGATCTGAAATAGACCCACCTTCTGACATATTCATATGAAATAATATCTTCATTAGAAATACCTTATTGGATGTCGAGGGTTTTTCATACGGTTTATCCAATGCATCCATAAAATCCTTCATTGTCTTTTCTTTTGAAATATTGAAAGCTACTAATGCTTCTAGGCTCAACCATATCATTCCTAGTTCCTTTCTGTTAAGAACCTCCCATTCTTCATCCTTCATGGTCATCGACTTATTTTCTATTCCACCCAATGGTAGGAATATATTCTTCAAATATAAATAATCTTTCATCTACATCTTCCATAACTGGTAGTTTTGGTCATTAAATTTCTCAACCCTAAACTTTCCATCTTCCACCATTGATCCCACTCGAACTAGGAACCCTCTCTTCCTACGAGTTGCCTTTCTCTTTGATACCAATTGTTAGAAAAACAGGATTGTAGAACAATAAAAGAAAACAAATGCGTAATTAAAACATAGAAGATACATAATACAATAGAGACACATATATATGTGCTTCACCCAGTGTGGGCTACGTCCACCATATAAATTTCCAGGTCCTTCCTTTTATTATCCAACAAAATGAAGGGATACAACCTGCAACACACCCATTGTAACTTCCTCTTCTTTATTTCACAATCTCCTCTCTCAGAATACAATATTCACAGTGATATGAAACTTCAATACAATTCCCTCATAAAAGAGGGTTTCCTTCTAAGGAAAAAAACCCTAACATAACCCTAGCCCCACTTGCAACCCTCGTGCATGGAGGGGTGTACAATATTCATGGGGTATAAAAATCATTGAAAACAAATACCTCTGAATCAGTAAGATAATTAGGCTCCACAACCAACATCATGTGCCAAACGATTTACCTAGGAGAGTCAAAACGTCACCCTTAGGGGCTTGACGTCCTCTTGGGGGCTAGGGTTTGCTGGTGAGACATGGATGAGTGGAAATTTGGGTGAAGGAAGGCCTTGATCATTAGAGAGAGGATATGGATAGAAGATATGTGGTCTTTGGAGGCCTAGCCATGATGTAAATACCCAACGACTTGATCAAGAAGAAAAAACGTCCCCTAAATGGAAGACATCACACCGATTTTAGGGTTTTATTTGTGCAAAAGTGAAAATTAGAATGAATTAAATAATATTGTTTGTGTAAAGGGGAAAGATTAGGGTTTTTGACCCTTAATATTTTGTTTTCCCTAATATTATGTGGACAAACTATGTTAGAAACATTTTGTATCAATAGATATATTAAGATCTCATTTGAAAACATAACTATCCCTCTTGTGAGAGGTACTTGGTTTGAAATTTTTTCTATCTTTGGAAATTGTCTCTCTTAGCTCTTTTTTATGGTTATATATTGATGTAATGGTTGATGGGAGTGATGCAATAGCCTTGGAAGGCTTCTCTCTTTCTATTGTGGTGGATTATCTTAGCATTTTCCTTTGAAATTGGTATGGTTTTTACTCTTATTCTATCATTTGTTTCAAGTAAAGGTTATTGTGCTAGGATCTAAGTGGAAAGTATACGGGAATAAACCCCCACCATAGTCTTCATCATTTCATGCTTCATATTATTAGTTAAACAAGGGTTTTCTAAGAGAAGTATAAGGGCATACATCCTCTTAGCTTAAACCCTAGCTAGAGAAACTTACCTTGGAGAGTAAGAGGATTTACACCCCCAAGGAGGTAGCTTATCTAGCTCTTTATTTGCATGACCCCATTAACCCAATTATTAAGAGCAATAGTCATTTATTATTGCAATGGAGCAACAAAACTATTGCATTGGAAAACATGATTTATTCAATTTTTAAATCTCTCTCGTTTGGATAATGGTCTTGATTCCTTGGGGATTATTCCTCCCTTAGGGAATCCTCTATCTCCCCAAAAATATTATTGCTATACTAACTTGTTTCCTAAATCCATTAGGCTGCAGAAAACTCTAACCCTAACCACTAATATATTACAAACTAACCCTCGACTAACCCTCTAACTTTGCTAGTTTAACCTACTAAACTAGGTGCATCTATTGGGCTAGATTTTGGCACTTTTTGATGGTCAGATTTGTTGTTGTACTTCATTGAATTCTAAAACCATAAGTCTGATATATATTTATGAATAAATTTTCTTTTATGATAGCCATCTTTATTCAGTCTTGAAGTGTTATTTTCGGTCCACATTGGTTACTAGTTTTATTGCTGACATTGCTAACTAGTCTAGACCTTTTACTTGTTGATTTAGATATAATATAATGTTGATATAACTGCCACAAAATATGGAAAACAATATTAACTTGTTGATCCAATTGATATATTTATTTTCATTTCGATTTTTCTTTTGTCTCGAGCAAGCACAATCATCGGGAAAATGTAGTATTCCAGATATAAAATAATATGCAAAATAGAAATAAGTAGCTAGCGATAAGCAATGATATAACCAGAACAATAGCAGAAAAATACCAAAATAACACCAAAAAGAGCACTTTGATTATTGATAGCAATGTTCACTTGCCTCTTCGAGCGGGAAACCTCCAGAAGAGTAGATCTCTATTACAATAATATCCAAGACAAGATTTCTCATACCCTCTACTTCTATTTATACTAAATCTATCTATCCAAAAGAACCATCTAGAGAAATATCCTTCTAGAAGCGAAAGCTTCTATTAGGTCTTCTTACATTTGAATTATTCTTCCTTATTTCTAGGCCTTATTAATATTGTCCTTTATTACATGGAATTATATTATTATACCTACATGAGGGGTTAGGGAGGTTAGGTCCTTGACATGCCCTCCCCCTTAAAGAACAACCTTGTCCTCAAGGCTTCAGATGAGGGAATTGTTGTAGAATCGTGGTCGGCTCCCAGGTGGCATCTTCTGGAGCGGTATCTTTCCATTGGAATAACACATCCTGGATGGTGCACTAACGGAGATGACGCTCTCTCTGGGCCAAGACTGCTTGTGGCTGCAACCATATGGAACCTTCGTCATCCAACTCAGGAAGACTAGTTTGATTTTGGCACTTAGTTCGAATAACCTTCTTTAAGAAGGAAACATGAAAAACAGGATGGAGCTTCAACTGACTGGGTAGAGCTAATTGATAGGCCATCGATCCCACATTATTGAGCACTGTATAAGGACCATAAAATTTGGGTGCAAGTTTATGACAGTGTTGATATTTGAGTGAAGTATGCTTATAAGGTTGTAGTCAAAGAAATACCTGGTCCCCTTCAACAAAATGGCATTTAGAATGACCTTGATATGCTTGTTGCTTCATTCGATTCTAAGCCATGACCAAATTGTCTTTGAGGCATGAAGAATAGCCTCCTGGACTATAAGAGTGGTGTCAAACTCTTGAAACTTTGAGACCCATGGCATATAGGAGAGAAATGATGGGGGATTTTGGTCGTAGACTGCTTCAAAAGGAGTCATGCGAGTAGGTGTATGGTAATATGTGTTGTACCACCATTCAACTAGGGGTAACCATTGAGCCCACTGATTTTTCTGCTCAGATGCAAAACACCTAAAATAAGTTTCCAAACACTTGTTGACAACTTTAGTCTGGCCATCCGTCTAGTAGTGATAGGCAATGCTGAGATGCAATTGGGTGCCTTGTAGCTTGAACAACCCTTGCCAAAAAATGCTGGTGAAAGTGGGGTCTCTGTCAAAGACAATAGAATTAGGCATGCCATGAAGCTTGAAGATATTATCAATGAATATTTGAGCCACTGTGGCAGCTATGAATGGGTGTTGAAGAGAAAAAAAATGAGCATATTTGGAGAGACAATCGACGACCACCATGATGACTGATTTATTGCCCGATTTAGGTAAGCCTACAATGAAGTCCATAGAAACATCTCTCCAAATAGCAGGGGGAATCATAAGCGGTTGGAGTGTGCCTGGAGATTTTACTATTTCTCCTTTGTTGTGTTAACATACCTCACATTCAACTACTAAGGTGCGGACGTCCTATTTCATACCTTCCCCAAAAAATGAATTTTTTACCCGTTCATAAGTTTCGGTAAATCCTGAATTCCCTGCCGTGGGTGCGGCATGAAGTTCAAAAATTATTGTGGACTTAAGTTGGGATTTCTTGCATAAATACAAATGGCCTTTGTAGTGAAGCTCTTCATTATGCCAAGAGTACCCTAGAGAAACTGAAGAATTGTGTTGCAATTGGTGGAGAAGGCTAGAAAGTTTGGGGTCTTGTAACCATTCTTGACGAACAGCTTGGAGCCAATATGGTATGATGAAGGAGAGGGAGAAAAGGGACCCATCTTCTTCATACTTCCTGGAAAGAGCATCGGCCACTACATTTCCCTTTCCCTTCCTGTAAATGATCTCATAATCATAGCCAAATAGCTTGGTCACCCATTTTTGTTGCACTGGGGAGGAAATTCGTTTTTCCAAGAAATACTTGAGACTCTGATGATAAGTTTTGATTTGGAATCGTTGACCCAATAAATAAGGATGCCAGAGATCCATAGCATGTAGAATAGCTAACATATCCTTTTCATAAATGGATTGGCCCAAATGTCACTCTAAAAATTGTTTGCTAGTGAAGACCAAGGGCCTACCATCTTGCATGAGTACGAATCCAATTCCTTTTCTTGAATTATCACATTCCAATACGAATGTCTTGGTGAATTATGGGAGTGCTAGGACAAGGGTCAAGCACATAGCATCTTTTAAGGCTTGGAAGGCCTGATCCACAGCTGAATACCAAGTGAAAGCATTCTTTTTAAGAAGGGAAGTGAGAGGAGCTACAATCTTTCCATAATTTCGAACAAAATTCCTATAATACCCTATTAAACCCAAAAAACCATGCAAGCTCTTAAGAGTTTTAGGGTGAGACCAATCTTGCATAGATTCAATTTTCTTAGGATCCACTCGGACACCATCCTTCTCAACAATACGACCCAGGTATTCCACTTCTGAGGCACCAAAGGCACATTTAGATTGTTTCAGGAAAATTTGATGCTTAGAGAGTAGATGGAGAACTTGATTCACATGGGAGAGATGGGATGACCAAGTTTTACTATAGATGAGAATTCCATCAAAGAAAACTAATACAAAATGACGAAGAAACAGATGGAAGACATGATTCATAAGACTTTGGAAAGTGGAAGGACCATTACACAATCCAAATGGCATTACCAAGAATTCATAATGACCCTCATGAGTGAGAAATGTAGTCTTGGGAATGCCTTCTTATTTCATACAGATCTGGTGGTAGCCTAAACATAGATCCAATTTGGTGAAGTAGTAAGCACCACTCAATTCATCTAAGAGGTCATCAATGACAGGAATGGGGAATTTGTCTTTGATTGTGAGTTTGTTGAGGGTGTGAAAATCAGGATACATGCGCCAAGTACCTTCTTTCATAAGTACGATCACCACAGTGGAAGAATAGGGGCTAGTACTGGGGTAGATAACACCAATTTCTAGTAATTCATAAACAATTTTATCAATTTCATTCTTCTAGGAAAAGGGATGACGATAAGGTCGAACATTGGGAGGAAGACTTCCCGAGATGAGAGGGATGGAATGATCATGGACTCCACGGGAAGGGGGAAGTTCTTTGGAGGTGGTAAAAACAAATTGGTGGTGGGAGACGATAGATTGGAGGTCAGGATGCACATAAGGTGTCTCAAAAGCATTAATAGAGTGAATTTGGGCTATAATTCCTGAATGACCTTTTTTGAGGAGCTTTTCCATGTGATGGGAACTGATGATCTCAAGGGAGCCTGTTGTGATCCTTTGGTACTTATGTTGTTGTCCCTCCTGTTGGAATTGCATGGTTAAGTCATTAAAATCCATGAGAATGGGGCCTAGAGTGCGTAACCATTCGACACCAAGAACAATGTCACAACCACCGATGTCTATATCACACATCTGGCATTTCAGGTGATATTGACCACTTTGCACGCACACATTTTCACATCGTCCCCCACATTTCATTGAACCACCCTCCGTTATCCTCATTTGAAATCTATTTACACTACCTCTTTAACAATTGCATTCTTGTGCAATTCAGTTCTGAATAAAGTTATGGGCGATACCACTATCCACAAGGATGATGGATTTCCTATTGTTGATGTAACCAATTAATTTTAGAGCCTGGGGAGCAGAGAATCCAGTGAGGGAATTAAGTGAAATCATCGGGTCAACGTCGGGTGGGTTATAGGGTGGGGTGAGGTCAGATGGCGGTGGTAGTTCCTCCATAGGTAGAACAACAACATATTCTTCAGAAATATCCTCAGTCACAACCATAAAAATCTTTTGTTCCTTACACTTGTTCCTGGGAAAATATTTGTCATCACAATTATAACAAAGACCCTTGATTTGACGTTCAACCATTTCAACCCTTATTAATTTCTGGATCTTGATGGGAGTTGCAGGAGGAGAACAATTGGTGGGTTTATGGAGAGGAGGAAAGGAGGGTTTGTGGGTCTAGGAAGAGACAATTTGTTGGCATTCCTTAGCTCGTTGAGTAGCTTCCAAAAAATTATGGGGGCGTGCCATGAGAACAGGGGCACAAATTTCATATTTGAGGCCACTTATAAAGAATTCCCTAAAAAAAGAATTTGACATGACCTTTGTTCTGAAAGACAAGTGCTCAAATGTGGCAATAAAGTCTTCCACTATCCCAGACTGCTTTAACTTGGTCAAACGACCTAAATGGTGGGTGTTAGAGTCAAAGTGGTCATAAAGTTCGGCCACAAACTATGTCTAAGAAAGATACCCTCGCCGTGCCTTTTTTCACCTTTGCCACCATTGCCATCATTCCAGATACAGATGGAGGACACCATAACAAATCTTCGCTAAATCATCATTAATTTCATGAAAAGAGAAATAATGTTCCATTTGGGTGACCCAGTTGGTGGGATCTGATCCATCAAATTTGTTCACCTCAATCCTGGAAGGGCAGAGGTCTCGAGAAAAGTGGTTAGTATGAGGACCTTGGTAATGGGAAGAGTCATGGTCATATTGATAAGAGGGTTACTCAGAAGAGGAATGGTTATGGGAATGACCTAGGAAGTGCTCTTTGAGGTCTTTGATGTATGAACAATTTTCCTTGAGGATTGCAATATCTGAATTGATGGAGCTAATATTGGTAGTGAGAGACTGGATGTCTTCCTTGTGTTTGTTGTTTCCAGTAATCAAGGTATTGAGTTCTTGGGCTCATGTGGTAGTCAATTGGACAAAGGAGAAGGAAACTAGTACAGGGGAAACAAAAGGAATCTGGAGGGGTGAGTGGGACCACTGAGAAAAAGGGTGTTAAATGATAGCTACCACATCTATTCAGGGAAAAAAGGAGAATCCAAAGGGATAGGAGCCAAATAAGGGTTTCAGAGACATGTTGGGTCCACAAAAAACATTTGTGTTAAAAATGACAGGTATCACTGGAATCGGGGTGAAGAGAGGAATCAAGTGGGATAGGTCCCAAATAAGTGTGTCGGCGGGACCACTAGTTTTTTTTTTTGTTTTTTTTTTAATTTTTTTTTTTTAATTCCCACGGAGTTATACTCCGACCTGAAGAATACTACAGTGATGAAATGCCCAAATGCTTAACAAGAAGAAATGTGTAGTAACTTCACATCCCGAATGTAGAAGGCACAATTGTGTGGCAATAGATTTTGTCTATTTTATTTTTGGTTCTGTCCGCAAGGGTAGGATATTCAGGGTTTCTACAAACACGGGTTTTCCCTGTACTATTTCTCTCTGATATACGTGCAAGGTCCAACAATAGTACTTGACCTAATATCTTAGGGCACGAACTAAGGAGGCTAGACCGTGCCCTTATCCATACTAACTGACTACCTAGGTACTAGAGAGTATCTTCCCAAGTTCTTGTATCAATGGCACTATAGCAGTCAGGAAACCGATTGGTTTATCTATGGAGGGCTTCAGGAAATCTAGGTCGATCTGTATACATGTGTTTTCTGATGTGCTACCACTCAAATGGGTACCAACAGGGGTTACAAGGGTGGACAACATATGTGATCTTAAGTACCTCTTGTATTTTCTGCATGTATGACTCCCCGACCGTGGGTGTATGTGTGTAATGACAGATCTCTATAGCTTTAGGACGTCGGAATACATCTCTACCCTGAAAACATTTAACCCACAAATTTCTGTCGAGGAAGGTGCTCTGATACCACTTATAGTATTCCAGATATAAAATAATATGCAGAACAAAAATAAGTATCTAGCAATAAGCAATGATATAGCTAGAACAATGATACAACCAGAAAAATACCAGAAAAATACCAGAATAACACCAGAAAGAGCACTTTGATTACTGATAGCAATGTTCACTTGCCTCTTTGAGGGGGAAACCTCCAGCAGAGCATATCTCTATTACAATAATATCCAAGACAATATTTCTCATACCCTCTACTTCTATTTATAATAAATCTATCTATTCAAAAGAACCATCTAGAGGAAGATCCTTCTAGAAGCGAAAGCTTCTATTAGGTCTTCTTACATTTGACTTATTCTTCCTTATCTCTAGGCCTTATTAATATTGTCCTTTATTACATGGAATTATATTATTCTACCTACGTGAGGGGTTTGGGAGGTTAGGTCCCTAACATAAAAGCAACATACCCTTTGGGGCAACATTACTTGGTCAGCAAGGCATCTCCCTTTTCCTCTTTTCCACTTAGTATACCGACTTCTAGGGGCCTCTCCATTACCTTTTCCTTTCTTCTTTCCTTTCCTCTAGGGTCTTCGGGATCACCTCCCAGGAGTGACATTATTCACCCCCTAAGTGAGAGACCCACATCAAGGTGACATTTGATGTAGTATCCTATAGTTATAGCACTTTCTTTGTGGCTGGATTGGGATTTTTCCAACCTACAACTTGTGCGATAACAATGCTCAATGTTGAATGGTTACGCACTCTGAATCCCATCCTCATGGATTTTAATTACCTAACCATGCAATTAAAATAGGAGGAACAAAAATTTAAGTTCCAAGGCATCACAATAGGCTCACCTGAGATCATTAGTTCCCACCAAATGGAAAAGCTACTAAAAAAAGGTCATTCTAGCATTATTTCCCAACTCCATTCCATTCACGTCATTGAGACTCTCTCTATGCACCCTGACTTCCAATCTATACTATCCCAAAAACAAGCTATTTTGAACACTCCCCATGGAATTTCCCCTTCCCATGGTGTCCATGATCATTCCATTCCTCTAGTCCCAATTTTCGCCCTTATTATTATCCATTTTCCCAAAAAAATGAAATTGAGAAAGTTATTCAAGCATTGCTAGAAGAAGGTGTTATCCATCCTAGTACCAACCCCTATTCTTCTCTAGTAGTCATTGTACTCAATATAGAAGGCACTTTTCGCATGTGTATTGATTTTAAGACCCTCAACATACTCACAATCAAAGACAAATTTCCCATTCTCATTATTGATGAACGCTTAGATGAATTGAGTGGTGCTCAATACTTTACCAAAATTGATCTCCATTCTGGATACCACCAAATATGTATGAAAGAGGAATACATCCCCATGAATTCCTTTAGAACTTATGAGGGTCACTATGAATACTTGGTCATTCCCTTTGGCCTGTGTAATTCCCCTTCCACTTTTCAAAGTCTCATGAATCATGTCGTTCATCCTTTCCTCCATCATTTTGTATTAGTTTTCTTTGATGATATTTTCATCTACAGTAAAAATTGGCAAGCCCATCTCACTAATGTGGATCAATTTCTCCATCTCCTATCTAAGAACAATTTTTTTCTCAAACACTCTAAATGTGCCTTTGGCACCTTTGAAGTGGAATACCTAGGTCATATTGTCGACAATGATGGTGTACAGGTGGATCCTAAGAAAATTGAAGCTATGAAGGATTGGCCTTACCTTAAAACTCTTAAAATATTACGTGGTGTTAATGTTTCTATATGTTTTATGTTTAACCATGAACACACGTGAATTTAATCTTATCAACAAGGGTTTCCAATATTCTTGTGAGATGTCATGCACTATGTGTGCGAGATACAAAGTCTTAAATTGTACTAGTTTCCTAATATGCCCCTAAGAAAAGGAAATTGTGTCTTTAATCTACAAATCGAAGTGACATTGCAGGAAGGAAACAAACCACTAAGTTATATCCTACTTTATCCATAAGTTTTGTAAAACTAGGATGCATTCAGTTATTTGGTCCTCGGCATTGAACCTTCCTGGAACAATGCTGTGTTTTGGTATATTTTGGATTCAACTTAATTGGAATTGGAAATTTCGTTGCAAGAAATAAAAAAATAGCACACTTGCATTAAAGTAAACACACTTAATTTAGCATGAATGGTAGTGATATTTCAAGTAGTCTCTGGGTCCACAAGGTAATGCATAATGATAACATGTTTTGTTTGACTATTTCTATTATCATTTGTCATCATGCATAAATCTACATGTCTCATTTGATCACAAATTAACAATTAAATGTAGAAAAGAACATAATAAAGAGTTTAAGCTACAAGAATTAAAAAGAACATGCAACTTACACAAATATGTTTATTATTTGGGTTGGTTGTCATTGATGTCAACCCTTGAATAAATTCTGGTAGCAAATTTTGGTAGCCCCAACAGTATGGTTAAGGGACTTTAGTTTGATTGATGTATAATGGTATGAAGTTTAATATATTTGCAGGCAATACTATTCTAGATGGATAGTACATGTCATTCCATTTCCAGTGATATGTGGAATGCCACATAACTCCTCATGGTTAGAGAGTTATGGACTTGTGAAGTTGGAGAACCCTCATGAGTTATCTAAAAGGTCAAAGAAGTCAAAATTATTTTAGAAGCTCCTAGAAGAAGTTGACTAGTCAAGTGCGTAAAAGTAGGAGTTAATCACAGGTTAAGTTGTTGCAATAAGAAAATAACTTAAAATAAAATTAGTTGCAACTAGAAGTGGAGAATTTACTATTTGTAGCAAAGTGGGTTAGAAGTGGAAAAGTTATTAGAAGTGGGTTATCCCTAAAAGAAGGAAATTGGGTTAAGTTGATTAGATAGTAACCCCTTGAGGAAGCTACATGAAAGTATAACTAAGAGAGAAAGGCACTCCTATTAGCACCTATTGTGCACATTGAATATATATTATTGTGTAAGGTTTATTGCAAGTACTAATTGATATATCTGAAGTTGCGCAAGTATGAGGTAGCACTAAGGGTTGACGATGAATTTTTTGGAGTTACAAAAAATAATAAAAAAACCCTATTTTTTGAGGTGTACACAAGCTGCAGTGGATCAGGGCATGTATGTATGCAGGATAGCAGTATATTAGGATGCGTACATGAAAGAAAATACCTAGAAAATTGATAATATGAATATGTCAGGTCTCTAGAGTCTAAAAGAAAGCTCCCAGGAATGCCTATAGTGATCATGTACATCAGATCTATCTATTGGTTCAAAAGGTATGTCTTATTTCTATGAGTAGTTGGATTTTGTTTTATATGTTGGTCCTAAGTTTTGCACCCGACTGCTAAAGGGAAAATCTAGGCCACCTCAAGTTTGCAATGATTGGTTTTTTACAAGTATCTTTTGTTGGTAAGCTTAAGGACAGGTCTTCAAAGATGGTGCTCTGGTAGGACAGGCAACACAGTATAAAAGGAGGTTCTCCTTTGCTAACGGTATGGGTGTTAAATGACGATTGAAGGTATGAAAATACAAAGAAAGACAATAACAATGAGGAATGCAATGAATCACTTGCTTTGCGAAAAATAAGACTTAAAATAATATCTCAAGACTTAGACAAAAATCTTAATGCAAATCATTCAACAGGTTGCAAAAATAGTGGATCTTTCGCTCAACAATAGTTGTATAACAGATTGCATAGTCAGAAAAAGATAAACTAAAACAATAGCTAAAAGAATAAGGAAATATACATTGCACACATCACAAAACATTCATTCAAGACGAGAATCAACATGTAAGGATTTGAGTAAGAGAACACAATAGTCATCAACATATATTCACTAGGTAGAAAACCTTACAATTAACTAAGCAGGTCCAATTCTTCTGTTGCTTCTACTTTCCTTCCCAAAAATTCCAACCCTTAACACATACAAAGAATTCATATTTAACAAAGTTGCATATGTTCTCGTCCATCTTGGAGATGGGACCTAACTCTGGATAACTAATTGTACAAAAAACCATTAACTTAACTAAAACAATTGCATGGAGTACAAAATATATACTTCACACTGGACTTTGATAAAAAAGGGTGGTTCTTATCACACACAGAATACCAATTATTCTTCTTTTAAGATAAAAGCATCTTGAAATGAATGATTAAAACTACCACTAGCGATGAAACTGGACTGGTGCATGTGTTGGAATGAACTGAGACTGTGGAAAAAACTTATTCGAAGTGATAGAGTTGAGTTCTACATTTATCATGGCGTGCACACACTCTTTTTCAGGCCACTCAAGACAACTGGATGTGCAACATGAAAATATCTCGGAGTGACATGGTGACGTGACGTCATATAAGCACGTGATTGCGGAAGTTGTCAAGGGTGGTTTTTTTCCACACCGCTCTGACCCCCACAATTCACCACCAAATTCCACATACCTCATAAGCTATACCATGGTTTCAACTGCGGGACCGCTTTGGAAAATTAGCGTTCGAGCATTTTACTTTCTCACAATGAAGTGTGGTCATCGATGGTGTCACAATCTATGATCTGGGTAACTCTGCTACTTTAGCACCCCTGCTAAAGTTCTATCCATCTTCCATATTAGAACTCCCCTATATGATTTAGCGATGATGAAAATTTAGATGCAAAGTTTGTATAACTCCTAGAGTAGTACGGGCCCAAAGTGACATGGCAGACTCTCTTCACTTCGACCCTTTGGAGTTCAGGAAATTTTGAATGCGAAGTGTATATAAATCTCGGAGCACCGAACTCAAGAATTTATTAGTGTGTTATTATCTCTAATTAAACCTGGATTAACTTGTTTTATCATTTAAATACTTCGTCACTTCGACATTCCGAAACTCTGGAGAACTAGGTTTTCTCTGGATGGAAAAATCCCAGAGTAGTATAGGCTCGGAGTGATGTGTGGCCTGATGTCATATGATGTCACAACTGTTGATGTGTCACATAAGGTGAGTGACATGTGTCACTCAAAAATAAGTGGATGACATATCCAAAAGTGTATTACATGGGTGCCACGTGTGAGTGCCAGATGAGTGCCAAGTGTCCTCGGTGAATGAGTGCCATGTGTCTCCGGGACTTCGGGCTTCAGGATTTCGGGAATTTTCAATGAATAGTTCTTACAATCCTCTGGAGTGTTGTATTTCTGAAGTGTTAGATCTACCTCCACATGTCCTCTTGTTTTGGACGATTGAGATTCACTTTGGGAGTTCAAGCTTCAGGCCTTCGAGAATCTTGGATTACGAAACATGGAAATCTCTCGAATGCCAGACCTGTGAATTGACGTGGAAGTGTTTTCATGATGAGCGGCATGTAAATAACAGAAGGGTGACACATGTCAGCTGGAAATGGGTGGATGATGCGCCAAGTGTCCTCGGTGGGTGAGTTCCATGTGTCTTTGGAACTTCGACATTTCAGCGTTTCGGCGTTTCGGATTTTCGACGTTTTGGCACTTCGACATTTCTTCACCTTGGAATTTCAACATTTTTTGTTGATGTTAAACCCTTCATGAGTCTCAATACTATGAATGCATGAGAACCGTCAATCTGAGTGGCATGTTGGGTCTCCACCATTGAAAATTGAGCTTGTCATTTGTTTCATGCTCAAGCCCGAAATGGACTGTTCTGATTCGCTACGTTTCTGCAGAAGCTACTGAGATTCCACTGGATTTATCAGACCTGGATATCCCCTGCATAGACAAAAACTTGGTGGACTTGCCTATCTCCACTAGTGAAAAAATGATGACACACATTCGAAACTCAAACTAGACATGTGATCCTCTTTCAAGAAAGCAAAAAGATGACGCGAAATAAGCAAATACAAGCAGGGGCCACGAAGCGGAATGATTAAGCTGCAGGGAATGAGTTAAGCAAGAAACCACAAAACTCAGAATGGATGGATGTATATGAAAGGAGGGAAAAGGGAAGGGTGGCATACATAGGTTATAAAATTGGTTCCAACTGGGGATAGCTCATCCCTGTGAGGTGCTAATAACTGTAGATCGGTTCCTTAGGATTAAATAACTTCCCTTACCTTCCATTACTTACCTTTGTTCATGTCTGCCAACCCTGTGTATCTGCTACTGTGCCTCATCCATGCATTTTATTGAACTGAAAATTGAAACTACATCCCAGTGCCTTTGTTGGGCTATGGAGTGTTTATTCACACACAACTAACTAATCAAAAGAGGCACTAAAAGGAAAGGATATATGGTACAAGAGGGACCCTCCCTCATCTTTAAGAAAAATAGTGTTTCAAGAAGCGCCCATTTACTGGGCCTCCAAATATATCTGCATCATATAGGTTGTGTAAGATAAAGGTATTATTGTCTAGAACCTCAACCACCTTTAAAGGGACAAACCAGAGGTTGTCAAATTTACCATGCTTGGACTTGTCATCCCTTCTGGCATCCCACCTCAAGACTAGGTCACCTTTCAGAAAAATCTCTTTATTGGTTTTCTTGTCAAAGGTTGATTTGATCTTGTTCTAAATTTTGATATACTTCAGTCCTCTGCTCCAGTGCTTCTCTGTTTTGTTGAACTTCTATGACCTGGAATATTCTCCTTTGGATTCCATTTGGCTCCTCAATCTCTTCCTGCAAGAATTTTAAGACTCGTATACCAAGCTGAGTGGGAAAAAAAACATCTATGCCATAAACAAGCTGGAATGGTGAGGTTCCCAAAGACTTCTTGGTGTTGATTATGTCATCGTACAAATAATACTTGAGTTTAGAGTCCCAGTCTTTCTTGTTTTTATCCAGTAACTTCTTGATAATATTGATGGGTTTTTATTTGGTTATTCTGCCAAACCATTCCCCTAAGGGTAATAGGGTGTGGAATGTGTCAAGGAAATGCTATGACTTCCATAGAAGTCAATCATGGATTTGTACTTTAATGCTTGGACATTGTATGTTACAAGCTTGTTGTGGAAACCAAATATTGAAAAAATATTAGTTTCCAGGAAATTGATGATCACCTTGTCAGTGGAATTCCTGGTGGGCACAGCCTCAATCCACTTGGTGAAATTATCAATGGTAGTGAGGATCCACTTTTGTTTTCCACTAGAGGGTGGATTTATCTCTCCTATGATGTCTAACCCCCATTGTTGGAATGGACCATTGGTAGTGATAGGTCTTAGGGGTAGTGACAGTAACTTTTGTTTTCCTACAAAAATCTGACATTCATTGCACGCCTTGAAAACAACAAATACATCAGAGAAAAGGGTGGGCCAATAGTAACCTACCCTTATGATCCCTTAGGATCTTGAGAGTTGTGGCCTTCCAATGTTGGTTCCCTCCACATACTCCTTTGTGCATTTCTTCTATGACTTGTTTGGCCTCATTTTCATCAAGGCATTTTAACAGGATGGAAGCAGGATCTATCCAATATAGGTTCTAGTTTGATATGCAGAATTTGATAGCTTTCAATTTGAGAGACCTGGCCTTTTTCTTCTTCACATCTAGTGGAAATTAAAACTGATGTAGGAAATTGATGATGTTTCTATACCAAGGTGAAGAGGAGTAGTTTTCAAATACCTGTAAGCTGTCTTGTCCAAGATGTATGATCGGTGCATCTGATTGGGTGAAGATTTGATGCAATTCTATCACCTTACAATTTGATTCTGATAGCAATTTGGCCAGTCCTTTACCCTTGATCATCTTGGTAGGATTTATGTGTAGGTCATACTCCAACAATTTGACAATCCATTTTCCTCTTTTTCCCTCATTGTCTAGTTGGACCATAATCTCTTTGACACTGCAGCTAGGAAAAAAGGTTGTTATGCTAGACTGTAGCACATAAACCCTGAAGTCTTTGAGTTCTTTGACCAATGAATAAGCCTAGTTTTCTAATATATCATACTCTAGTTTAACATCTATGAGAGATATACTGAAAAAGGCTATGGGTTGTTCATGCCCTTCTTCATTTTTCTATAGTAATACACCAACAATGGTTTCTTCTGAAGAAAAGGAAAAGATGAAGAAATATTTGGTATAGTCTGGACTGGATAACACAGGGACTTCAACTAAATCCTACTTGATTGTTTGGAAAGATGATTTTTCCTCCAAGCACCATTTTATCACAACATCTTTCTTCAACATGTTAGTAATAGGATTCAAAATTTGAGCAAAATTTGGCACAAAACGTCTAAGGAAGTTTATCTTACCAATGAAAGATTGGACAACCTTTTTGTTTCTGGGGATCTCAATCTCTTGAATGGAACAAACCCTCTTTGGATCAATTTTTATACCTCCTACTGATATGATGTGGCCTAGGAGATTTCCTTATGGCATGGAAAAGTGAGACTTTGTAGGATTTAGGGATATTCCATACCTCCTGCATTTCTTGAAAACTTGCTCCAAATGCTGCAAATGTTCATCATCAGACTTGGAGAAAATGGTGATGTCATCCCCCACAAAAATGATGTCCATGGTCCTCTAAAAGGTGGCCCCTGTGTTCATCAACCCAAAGGGCATATTGTCACACATGAATGTTCCCCATGGGGTGGTGAATGTTGTTTTTTCTTTATCCTCCTCACACACTGTTATTTGGTTATAACTAGAGTATCCATGTAACAAGGAAATTTTGTGTTCACCTACCACCCTTTGTAAAATATGATCCATCTTGGGGAGGGGGTAATTTCCCTTTAGAGAACACTTGTTGAAATTTTTGAAGTCAACACACAAGAGTATCTCCCCATTTTTCTTCTTTACAGGTACTAAGTTGGCCACCCATCTCAAGTACCTCAATGGTACAATAATCTTGGCATCCAACATTATTTTCAACTCTTTCTCAATTATGGACATTAACATGGGATTAAATTTTTGAACCTTCTGTCTAAATGGCTTGGAGCCATCCTTTAAGGGGATCTTGTGCTGGATGATGTCAGCGTCAAATGTCTTCAAATATTCATAGGACCATGAAAAGATATCAACAAACCTTTTTATGAGACTAACATACCTACCCTTTTGTTCTGCAACTATTGCTTTGGACAACTTGATGATCTTGGGATTCTCAATGGTCCCAATATTGAATTCTACCACCTCTTCTTCTTGAATCTTCATAGAAGATCCTTTGTAAACATCATTTCTATAAAAAAACCTTTCCTATGGCACTAGTCCTCTTGGAATATGGTTGGTTTTCAGATCCACAATATTATGACCAGCCACTATCTTCAGCAGAGGAGATGCTTATTGACCTTCTAATTCATCATTTTCACCTTCTTGGCCTTCTCGGTTGATTGATATATTGTAGAATTCATCAATGGTGTGTAGAAATGTCTGTAGCTCCAAATCATCAGTCAAGACCTGCCAGTGATTTATGTTGTCTGGTATGGCTTTTCTATGTTTGAACTCCACCTGATATTTGATATTTGGGCCAATGAGAGGACTGAAGTGTTGAAATATTGTAACTGCAAAGAATATTCTAATTATTATTGATGTATTATTCATTAGATCAATCCCCTTTTGTAGATTGATCATGTGGGGCATTGTAAATGACCAAATCCCTTTTTGTGGATTGGTCAAACCCTAATTGTAATAGGAAGAATGAGAAGTTGGCCCCAGAATATATTAAAGGTGGTTATAACCACCTAGAATAAGAAGTCGGCTCTGCCAGTGAAACGAAACCTCCATCCACACATGCCAGATTGTATAAATAAAGAGGCTAGGGCCTCATTTGGACACACACTCACTTGTTCATCAAAGAACAAGTTTGGAGCTATAGTTGGAGAAGAAAGAAGAGAGAGAGAGGTGCATTCTTTGGAGAGGACTTTCTGTATTTGTTTGAGTTATCTCTTGACATTGTATTGGCTATCTATATTAAGGAAGTTTTTGCTGGGTTTTCTCCCCCATGAGGGTTTCCCAGGATAAATGATGTGTCTCTTGTGATTGTTCATTTCTCAGTGATCCTATCTATGCTATGGTTATCTAGTGAAATGAAAAGAAACCTAATAATAGCTTAAATATTAACATGGTTTTAGAGCAAAGCTAAAGAGAGCATCTTTCACAAGAGAAAGAGAAAAATGTCACTGTTGTCGTACATGCAAATTAGGGATTTTTATTGAAGAAGTATTTCAGCCCCAAAACCATCTAGAAAAGTGTGCCCTTCCTCAAGGATCACTTTGGCATCCTCAGCGCAACTTTTCAGTGGTTATATCTCCTAGAAAGTGAAACCCTAGTTTTCACAAAGTACCAGAAGTACCAGAAAACCAGAGTACCAGAAGTACCAGAAGTACCAGAAGTACCGGAAAACTAGAAGCACCAGTCCATAAATTCGTTGATCTAGTTTGAAGGGGTAAAAATTGGATTTTCTAAAATCTAACCACACCATGCTACTCACCTCAACCAAGTGCACCTCCTGGTAAGTTCAGAATTAAATTTTGAGCATTTTCATTTTCTAGTCATTTTCCTAGCTCTAGGTAAAAGATGTCTGCAAGCACTAAGCTTGTTGACAAGCTAGAAGGCGTGGAAAACTTTTTTTCTGGAAGTATAGGATTGGATTCAATCTTGAAGAGAATAACCTAGCAAGATTCATCAAATAAGAATTACCGAAACCCGACGATGTTGCAGATAAAGCAAAGCACCAAAAGGACACGATCAGGGATAAAATAATCATTGTAGATTCTATCAAAGATCACATGATTCCTCAAGTGTCTTCAAAGAAGACTCCAAAATAAATGTTTGATGCCCTAACCATATTATATGAAGGAAATGACATAAACCAGAAGATGAATCTAAGAGCTCAACTCAAGAATACAAGCATGTAGAAAGGAGAACCGATCCAGGAATATTTCTCTAGAATATCTCAATTCAAAGAATAGCTAGAAGCTATTGGAGATACTATAGAAAAATACAAACTCATAATTACGGCCCTTAATGGTCTCACAATACCTTGGGATGCATTCATCCAAACTATTTGTGCTAGAAAGGAGAAACTAAAATTCGATAGTCTTTGGAAAGAATGCATTCAAAAAGAATTGAGAGTAGCTAACCGAGAAGATTTACTATCCATAGATGAAGAACAAGACCTAGCTACTCACACTAAATGAGGAAGAAATAAGTCTTACTTCCAGAAATAAACTCATAAAGAGTCTTCCCCCAAAAACAAATTCATACATAAAGAATCTCAACCTAAGAGGTTCCAGAAGAAAGGACAAAGAAAAGAAAGAGACTTATCATCTTGCCAATGCTACCATTGTGATAATATGGGACATATTGTGAGACATTTTCCAGCTAGATGAGAAGAATACAAGAGGAAAAATAAGAGGCACCATGCCCATGAAGTTGAATATGAAGAGCCACCCGCAAAGATGATAAGAGAACGCATTGAAGACTATGTCTTAATCTCGTCCCTCTTAGGATTAGTATCACCTAGAGAGGACACTTGGATCATTGATAGTGGTTCTTCCAAGCACATGACAGGTCAAAGAGATATTCTCTCTTTCCTTTCAGAAAATAAGTTTCTCAGAAAGTTTCACTTGGAGATGATTATCAATACCCTATCAAGGGAGTGGGAGAATCAAACTACAAGCTTAATTCAGGGACTCCAATGAAGATGAAGGACATACTCTGTGTACCAGGTTTGACTAAGAACCTACTCTCCATATCAACTTTAGAAAATAAAGGCTTCAAAATAACCTTTATAGATGGAAAAGTTCTTATGTGGGTTAAGGGAAAAACCATGAAAGAAGCAAACGTCATTGGAAAAGAAGAAGGTGGCTTGTATAAGCTAAAGGGTCACTCAGAAGCTTCCATGACCCATGCCATTGAGAATCCATGTGAACTTTGGCATGGAATATTATCCCACATCAACTACAAGGCATTACCGTATGTATGCAAGGCATTCAAAGGTCTACAAGAACTCAAGGTTGACCATGAAGGTGTGTGCCATGGATGTGCACAAGGGAAGAACATCAAGAACCCTTTTCCGAAGAGATACAGTAAAGCATAAGGAGTCTTATAACTCATTCACTTAGATGTGTGTGGCCCAATGCCATCATCCTCCATCAATGGGTATGTATACTATATATCTTTTATTGATGAATATTCTCATAAGACCTAGGTTTAATTTTTGAAATCAAAATATGAAGTGATCAGTAAATTCAAGGAATTCAAATCCTTGATAGAGAATCTTTCTGAAAGAAATATCAAGATAATCAGGTCAAATAATGGAGGAGAATACACCTCAAAAGAGCTTGTAAAATATTTCAAAGATGTAGGGATTAAGAGGGATCTCACCACTCCTTACAATCCTCAACAAAACGGTGTGGCAAAAAGAAAGAACATAACTATAATGGAAGCAGTGAAGACCAAGATTCATGATCAAGATCTTCCAATATTCCTATGGGCAGAAGCAGTAAAAAAAATAGTATATGTGCAAAACCTTTAACTTATTGTCCCATAGTGCACCTGGGTTCAACACCCCTGAAGAGATGTTCTCTGAAAAGAAACCAGAAGTAAGCCATCTCAAAATATTTGGCTGCCCAGTATTTGTACATATTCCGAAAGAGAAGAGAAACAAGCTGGACCCTTCAAGAAAGAAGAGAATATTTGTTGGATACTGTGAGGTCTCCAAGGCCTTCAGGATTTATATACTAGGTCACCATCATATTGAGATAAACAGGGATGTGAAATTTGATGAAGAAGATGCCAGCTTGAATAAGTATATGAAGAGGAACCTATAGCTCCCAGATTTTCAGAATCAGTGAGGGAGGTTCCCAGAGTTGCAGAACCAATGAGGGAAGTCATAGCTTCCCTTGATGAGGAAATTCTAGAAGATCATGACATGGTAGAATTTCAAGAACCTCCTCAGATGATGATCTCCCATAAGAGAAAGCTTGCTTGGGCTAGAGAGCTTATTCAAGATGGAGAGAATTATGGTATTCCCGAAGGAACCATGAGACAGGTGAAGATACATAAGCCATTCTCCAGTTATATGGATTTTATGTGTGATATCCTAGAGAAGGAGACTACCTGCTTTGAAGAATCCATTCAGAAGAATGGTCAGATGCCATGAAAGAAGAATACCAATCCATAATAAAGAATGATGTATGGGAAATAGTTCCCAGACCGAAGAGAAAGGATGTGGAATCTTCCAGATGGATTTTCAAAATAAAAAATGTTGTTGATGGAAGTATTGAGAAGTATAAAGCAAGATTTGTCACCCATGGCTTTTCTAAAAAAAAAAGGCATCGACTATGAAGAGACATTCACTCCTGTATCCAGATACACTTTGATCAAAACCATCATAGCCCGTGCAGCTAAAATGAAGTGGAAGTTACACCATATGGACGTAAAGACATCTTTCCTAAATGGTGTCATCGAAGAAGAAGTATATATAGAAAAACCTCAAGGATTTGAAGTTGAAGACAGGAAGACTCATGTCTTCAAGTTGAAAAAGGCTCTATACGGGTTGAAGCAAGCTCCTAGAGCTTGGTTTGGAAGGATCGACAATTTTCTGATGAGCTTGGGATTTACCAAGAGTGAAGTTGATTCTAACCTCTACTTCAAGGTTATGAATGATGAGATGGTGATATTGTTGTTGTATGTGTATGACTTATTCTTAACTCAAGAAGAAAATATCATTACCGAATGTAAAAAGAATCTCGTTGCAGAATTTGAGATGAAATACCTTGGCCTAATGCATTATTTCTTAGGTATTGAGGTATGGAAAAGCCCAGTGAGAATCTTCCTTAACCAAGGGAAGTATGCAGTTGAAATCCTGAAGAGATTTGATATTTTGGAGTGAAATTCCATGAATACACCCATGGAAACGAAGTTGAAGCTTCTGGTCAACACTTCATCATAATTGATTAATGCCACACTATATAGACAGATCATTGGATCACTGATGTATCTGACAAACACCAGATCAGATATCTTTTTTGCCTTGAACACCTTGAGTCAGTTTCTAGTAGAACCTAGACATGTTCACCTAGTTGTTGCAAAACATGTGATGAGGTACCTTAAGGGTACATTAGATTGTGGTCTCAGTTATGATGGAGATCATGACTTCAGACTGAGTGGGTACACTGATTTAGATTGGGCTAGAAGTGTCTCTGACAAGAAGAGCACTTCAAGATGTTGTTTCAGTTTGGGATCAGCCATGATATCATGCAAGAGTAGGAAGAAATCAAGCATTTGCTCTTAGTACAATGGAAGCAAAATACATTACTGTATGTTTTTCAAGTTGTGAACCCATATGGCTTCGTAAGTTGTTGACTGGTCTATTCGACCTAGATATGGAAGAAACCATGATCCTATGTGATAACCATAGCTGTATAAAGATGACAGAGAACCATGTGTTCCATGACAAGTCAAAACACATAGAGATCCAATATCATTACATTCGTGACATGGTGCAGAGAGGAGCCATAAAGCTCCAATATGTTAGCATGGATGAATAGGTTGATGATGTGTTGATTGAACCTCTATCTCATGTAAAGTTTGAGCACTTTTGATTATGCACACTCCCTCCACAACCCGTAGGTCGGAAGGTCCACGTCAACACAGGATCTTCTCCCTTCTTTCGGCCTGAATATCTCTCTAAAACGACTCTTCTATTTTCCTTTCAGAAAATTTTCACCCACAACAATTCCTCATGGGACCCCCTCTTTGTACTTAGGATATCGGATCTCACACTTTTGCGAATCCGTAGGTCAAGCGTTGGTCTATTGAATCCCCGAAACCTGAAAACAGTCAACGCTGACCTTTCCTCTTTCTCTTCGGGATTTTCCCTATCGCGATTTCGGCGATTGCGATGTCGAGCAACTTGCCTCCCTGACTCTCAAAACTCGATATGCCAAAACCTCGATGCGCTTACAACATTGACTTTCCAATGCCTTCCACTCCATCGGAACTTCGGACTTCACAATATCGCGAATCCTAATGCAGAGGTTTCGAAACTTCACTCCACAAAATCCCGAAATGGTCAATGGAGTTGGACTCCATGTCGATGGCGTGCCACCTGTCTGCCTCGCCGACTCCTCTGGCCCCACACCTTCCTTTCAACCTTCGGGACTTCGCATTTCGTGATATCACGATTCCTGTTGCAACGTTTACGGGACTTCACCCTACGAAACCCCGATATAGAGATCCACGTGTAAATCCAATGGCCCTTGTGGCTCGGATCTATGGTCCTACTCCTCCTAAGATTAGAACCCTTCGAAGCGCTCACCGTAACTTCCCTGTTCCTCCGTGAGATCTAACGGCTCATGGAACTTTGCAATTTCTCCTTAGATAATTCCGACCGTCCGTTCCTCCTCTGAGAACTCGTCCTCCTGTGGTCCGACGTCACTACGCCTTTCTTCAAACTTTCACGGTGTTTAGCCTCTTTTCCTTCCTTCAATGACTTCGAAGAATTCAAATCCTTCTGAACTTCCCCAAATCCGAACCTTTCATAAAACCCCTTTGCACGCACTCCTTGCGGCAGACTTTCAAACACTTCCAAGTGTTGAAATCCTTCGACTCTACAGCAGCAGTCTCTCAATACCTCACTCAGGTTCGCAACCCTGAGACCTCACTTGGCCTGTGCACTCTTTTCACGGCTCTTGTTGTTTCAATATTAATCGGTAAGTGCGGGCACGAACCGATCTCCCCAGATTCACCTGGATCTAGAACAAAGCAGGACAGAATACTACTCTTTCTCTAGACTTTAATTGTTGAATGAACTAAGAGGCGAGAATCATAGACATACCTTATGAATGCTTCCTTGGGTCTTTGTTGTTCCAAGCTTCACTCCAATGCTCTTGTATCATCCAGATCACAACAAAACAAACCAATCGAAGTGAAGACAATTCAATATATTCAACAATTAATCTAAACATATGATCAAGGAGTTATGTAATAAAGTGACATTTTGCTTTATGGGAAAGGGACATATTACTGTATTAAATTGACAGAAAGTAAGACTTACAACCTGAGCCTTGATGTTGTAGATATCCTTTCGATGGATCCTAGCTCTGACACACACACTTGCTCATGCATGAAGAAAATCAACCACTTTTGATAACCTTGCTGGTGTCTCTAGCTGATGCAGCATCAGTCCTTCATACAATCTTGCACTAATTCTCCAATCAATCTCTTGCTAGTTTGCTTGTTAACCATTTCCATGAGCATTCCTCTCAATATATAGGAGAGAATATATTAGTTACTTGGATAGGAATGATCCCAAGATATCAGGAAAACCAGTACTTAGATAACCATTCGAATGTCAACTCATCCTTCTGGAAGATTCCTTTCTAGAAGGTTCGAGAATTTATCTTTTTCCCTTCTTTAGAAGATGTTCGCACCCTGATAGTTAGGTACAGTGCGAACTGTTCACACCCTAGCTTAATGTAGCCTGCGAGAATCAGGAATTCTCGCAGGAAAGTATATAGGCAGCCTGCGAACCTCCTTAAAAACATGATTTCTGGAAAGAGACAAAAGGTAACTTTTCTCAGGAAAGTGTCTTAGTGAAGAGCTTGATTTCTCCATCATCATTACATCATCATGACAACCAAAATTATGGATAACACCCATGCTTAACTGCACTTCTATGTGAATGAAAACAAAATCTACCCTATCTGAACCCTTTGTCAACGCACTTCTTGCGGACAATTCAACTGCACTCCTTGTAGGAACCCTTGCTTAGATAGAGAAACAATTGAAACTCATTCCTTTTCTCTTTCCTCTCATATTTCAAACATTCAACAAGAAATCATTCATACATAGCATAAAAGCAATTGCATGATAGAAAGAGTAAAACATTCATGAGCATAACATTCAAAGATGCATACACAGAGAATATATGAACACCATGAGTCTGAATCCAGCTTTCTTATATTAATTCAAAACTTCTGTACATGGAGTCTACTACACAACTCTCTATGCTTCTCCTCTATGCTCTTAATCTCTATCATGTTAATCATGCTCTCATAATTATGTTACAATACACAAGGAGGGTGTCTATATCCCGTTTCCCTCTTGCGCTCTAAAACTGTCTAATCTACACATTCAATTCTACCTACTTACATTTGATTTCATAAATGCCTTCTATCTACTAAGGACGAGAGTGAATTTCTCAAGGTCCATTTACATTATACAAGTGCGCTTATTATTAATGGCTTCATTTAAGATAGCGCAATAACTTCAAGGTGATTTCAAAATTTGTGCTGGGCACTTTTCCAGCTGTCCGTTGTCTCTGTGCTGGCTTGCTTGATGTTGGCGATGCTCCTGCATCATACTCCCTCGCTTGAAAATTTGCATGGGCTCCTGTCCATGAGCTCGCGCACGGTCTGCCCATGCTTTTGGATCTCCACTTCACTCTCCCAGCTGGCATCTTCAACTGGATGGTTCTTCCACTTGACCAAATATTCAAAATATTCCTTTCTCCTGGTCTTCTTACTCACTCTTCTATCCAGTATGTGCTCCATCTGCGGTTTTTCTGCAACTAGCATATGATTTTGCCACTGCACCTCTGGCTATTTATTTTCTATCCCTGCTTCCTCATCTTTATATGGCTACAAATCTGAGATATTAAATATCGGAGAAATTCCAATCCCATCCGGTAATTCAATCTCGTAAGCATTTGTCCCAAATTTTCTCAAGACCCTACATGGTCTGATTTTCTTCATCTTTAATTTATTATACGTTCCTTTCGGGAACCTTTCCCTTCTCAAATGTGCCAGAATCAAGTCACCAACTTCGAACTAAAGTTGTTTTCTGTGCTGATCTGCTCTACGTTTATACTCCTGGCTCAAATTCTGCAATCACTCCTTCACCTTGCTGTGAAGTTCCTTCATCTCTTTTGCGAAATCTTCTGCACTAGCTCTCCTAATCGCGGTCTGTTTGGAATCCCTCAACTCAAAAATTCCCCTCGGTTGTATGCCATATAACATCCAAACTGGCATCTGCCCTGTGCTTCTATTTACTGATTCTTTATACACCAACTCCGCCTTTGGTAATATATTGTCCCACTGGATGTGGTGCTCTGTCACCAAGCTTCTCAGTAAGTCTCCCAAACTTCTATTTACCACTTCTGTCTGTCCATCCGTCTGATGATGATAAGCTGAACTAAATGACAAGATAGTTCCCAACTTCTTCCATAAGGTTCTCCAGAAGTGTCCTACAAACTTCGTATCTTGATCCAAAACTATGCTCCTTGGTAAGCCATGAAGTTGAATGACTTCTTTGAAAAACAGGTTCGCAATGTGCGTTGCGTCGCTGGTTTTCTGACATGGAATAAAATGTGCCATCTTGGAAAATCTATCCACTACCACAAAGATTGAATCAAAACCTCTTTGTGTCCTTGGAAACCCCAATATGAAATCCATGCTAACTACATCCCACGACCTCTCAGGTATGGGTAATGTTTGATAAAACCCTGTATTCTGCCTCCTTCCTTTTGAATGCTGACAAATTTTGCATATGTCCACAAATATTTTAACTTCTGCTCACATTCTTGGCCAAAAGTATGACTCATTCATCTTTTCAAATGTCTTGTCATGACCAAAGTGTCTGGCCAATCCTCCACTGTGTTTCTCCTTTAGCAATTTCTCCCTCATGGAGCATTTTGGAATACAAAGCTGATTGCCCTTAAACAACAATCCCTCCTGGATCATGTATTCTGCCCATTTTCTTTTATCTCTAAGAATTGGATTCTCAGCTGCTTCATATGCCTCCTGAAAATCTGGATCACCTACGTACATATCCCTGAGATCATCAAAACCCAACGTTTTGACCTTGAACTCCTGCAACAGCAAACACTTCCTGCTCAAAGCATCAACAACTTTGTTAGCAGTACCAGAAATATGTTTAATCACAAAAGTGAAATTTTGCATATATTCAACCCATTTAACATGTCTCTGATTCAACTTTTCCTATTGAGTCACAAACTGCAGTGCATGATTGTCACTGTATAAGACAAACTCCTTCGCAATCAAGTAATGCCTCCATTTCTTCAATGCATGTATAATATCATAAAAATCCTTATCATAAGTGGAGTATTTCACTTTCTCTTCATTCATCTTCTCGCTGAAGTATGCTATCGGCCTGTCTTCTTGAATTAAGACTGCCCCTATTGCAAATCCACTTGCATCGCATTTCACTTGAAATGTCTTTCGGAAATCCGGCAACACTAGAATTAGTTGTTCTGTAATCTTCCTCTTCAACAGATTAAAACTCTTTTCAACTTCTTCAGTCCAGTGAAAATATTTATGTCTTTTCTTCACTGTATCCATCATTGGTGCACTAATTCCACTGAAATTCCTGATGAATTTTCAGTAGAAACTAGCCAATCCATGAAAACTTCTCACCTCAAAGATATTCTTCAGTGATGGCCAATTCTTAATCACTTCCACCTTATTTGGATCCATCCTCAAATTGTCTGCAGAAATAACAAACCCCAGATAAATGAGCTCTGTCTTCATAAATGAGGATTTCTTTATGTTTATCAACATCTTCTCCTGTTGTATCCTCTTCATCACTATATCCAAATTCT
This sequence comes from Picea glauca, assembly GCA_000966675.3. Classification (NCBI taxonomy): domain Eukaryota; kingdom Viridiplantae; phylum Streptophyta; class Pinopsida; order Pinales; family Pinaceae; genus Picea; species Picea glauca. The sequence continues at coordinate 460,397 of JZKD02S0636433.1, read as the reverse complement.
TCAAGTGTTCGGCCACTGTTTTACTGAAAATCAGTATGTCATCCAAATACACAATGACAAATTTCTCAATGAACTCCCTCAGAACTTCGTACATCAATATCATAAAGGTACTCGGCACATTTGTTAAGCCAAATGGCATAACAAGCCATTCATACAACCCTTCATTGGTTTTGAATGCTGTCTTCCATTCATCACCTTCTCTCATGCGAACCTGATGATATCCACTTTTCAAATCAATCTTTGAAAAATACTTTTCCCCACTCAAGCAATTCATCAGATCATCCATCCTTCGAAATGGAAATCTGTATCTGATAGTTATCTTATTAATCACCCTTGAATCAGTACACATCCTCCAGCCTCCATCTTTCTTCGGACCGAGTACTGTTGGAACAGCACATGGACTCAAGCTTTCTCTGACCAACCCCTTGTCCATCAAATCTTAGACTTGTCTTCTAACCTCTTCATTCTCTTGCGGCGTCAATCTGTATGTGGCTTTGTTTGGAAAACTGGCTCTTGGTATGAGATCAATGTGATGACTCACACTTCCGATCGGTGGCAATGAACGAGGTAATTTTTCCAATACTATGTCAGCGAACTCTTCCAGCAGTTCATGAATCTCTTCTGGTAAATCATCTACTCTTGTGCTGGTCAAAACAATCTTTGGTTTCCTGACCACAATGAATTGCAGTTCTTCTTTCTTCTTGACCTCGGTAAGAAGTTCCTTCCCACTCATGAGAAGTACAGTGTTTCTTACTTTCAGTTTCTCCTCCTTATCCTTGATTGGAAGTAACATGTGGATCCTCCCATTCTTCTCTAAGGTGTATGTGTTCATTCTCCCATCATGAATCACATTCCTGTCATATTACCATGGTCTACCCAGCAATAGATGGCAAACATCCATAGGAATAACATCACACAAGATCTTATCATTATATCCTCCTATCTTGAATTTAACTAAACACTGTTTAGTGACAGTTACCTGATGTCCCTTCTGTAACCATGAAATTCTATATGGGCTTGGATGATCAATCGTCTCCAGCTCCAAGTTTTCTACCATCTCGGTTGAAACGATATTATCAGTGCTTCCAATGTCTACAATGACCTTGCATACCCTATCCTTGGTCTTGCAAGCAGTCCGAAAAAGTCTATTTCTTTGGACTGAACTCTCCACCTTCTTCTCTGGTGTCAAAAGAGCTTTTCGCATCATCAATGATCTTCCGCCTTCAGCATCTTCTGCCTCAACATCCTGCCTCTATGCTTCGGCGATGTGAGCTTCTCCACTCTCCTTCTTTTTTTCTAGACACTCGTAAGACTTGTGCCCATTCTTTCCACATGTGAAGCACTTTATCACTTCATCTCTTCCTCCTCCTCTACCTCTAGTACAAGAAAAAGTACTATTATTAGCATAATCTCCTCTCTGCTCAGTATGTTGTCCTCTCTATGAGGTTCCACCTCTCTCAGTTCGAGTCTGAGGTTTCTTATATTTATCCTGGGCAACTGACTTGCCTTTCGGATGACTTCTACCTCGGCCTCTCTAACCCTGCTTTCGGCTCAACTTCTCTTCATCCTTCAAAGCCATCTGGTAAGCATCTTTCACCGTTCGGATGGTTACCATGCTCATCTCATCCTGAATGTCATATCTCAGACCATTCATGTATCTGGCAACCTTTTCATCATCGCTCTCCCGATGACCTACCCTGATGTTCAGTTTATAGAATTCTTCAGTGTATTCTTTCACTGTCATCAGCTTCTGTCTCAGGTTCTGCATTCTCCTGAACAGAGTAATCTGGTAATCTCTGGGGATGAATTTTTCTTTCACCTTCGCAATCATCCTATCCCAAATTTTGATCTTCTACTTGCCCTTGCAGTGTTTGTCAGCTTGTAGTTCATCCCACCACAATGCTGCATGTCCTTTCAATCTCGTGACAGCATGCTTGACTTTCTTGTCTTCTTCGACATCTTCATAGTCAAAGTATGTGTCCAGGGCTCTAATCCAGTCTAGAAGCTCCTCTGCATCCAGATTTCCCTCATAAAATGGAATGTCCATTTTCTCCCTTACACCCATCATTGCAATAGCTCTAATCAACCGTTCATTTGCTGCATCTTCGGCTGCAACGTCTTCTTCACATTCAGCTTCAGCTTCACTTTCGGAATCACTTAGATCCCCATCACTGACTGTGCATCTTTGTGCTGTCTCCATGTCTTCAAGTCTAGCTCGTAGATCATGCATCTCTCTCTCCATTTCTAGATTCTACATTTCCCTACCCCTTCTTCTCGGCATTTCCCTATCCTGCTGTGGATCAGGTGATTGCCTGTCTCTTCTCCTTGGTGGCATGGTGAATTCTCTTCTTCTCTACTACAGAAAGCAAAGAATTCTTTCTGTGCTCTAATACCACAAATGATGTGTATCAGAGTTCTCTCCTTCTCTGGCTTCCCTTGCCTGAAATATACAAGCAAGAATCAATCTCTGATACCAAAAATGATGACGCACACTCCCTCCACAACCCGCAGGTCGGAAGGTCCACGTCAACATAGGATCTTCTCCCTTCTTTCGGCCCGAAGAGCTCTCTAAAACAAATTTTCTATTTTCCTTTTGGAAAATATACACCCACAACAATTCCTCGTGGGACCCCCTCTTTGTACTTAGGAGATCGGATCTCACACTTTCACGAATCCGTAGGTCAAGCGTTGGTCTATTGAATCCCCGAAACCTGAAAACAGTCAACGCTGACCTTTTTATCTTTCTCTTCGGGATTTTCCCTGTCATGATTTCGACGATTGTGATGTTGAGTGACTTGCCTCCCCGACTCCCGAAACCCGATATGCAGAAACCCCGATGCGCTCACAACTTTGAATTTCCAATGCCTTCCACTCCGTCAAAACTTCGGACTTCGCAATATCGCAAATCCTAATGCAGAGGTTTCAAAACTTCACTCCACGAAATCCTGAAATGGTCAATGGAGTTGGACTCCATGTCGATGGTGTGCCACTTGTCTGCCTCGCCGACTCCTATGGCCCCACACATTCCTTTCAACCATTGGGACTTTGTGTTTCATCATATCGTGATTCCTGTTGAAACGTTTATGGGACTTCACCCTACGAAACCCCAATATAGAGATCCATGTGTAAATCCAATGGCCCTTGTGGCTCGGATCTACGGTCCTACTCCTCCTAAGCTTAGAACCCTTCGAAGAGCTCGCCGTAACTTCCCTGTTCCTCTGTGAGATCTAACGGCTCACGAAACTTCGCGATTTCTCCTCAGAGAATTCCGACCGTCCATTCTTCCTCTAAGAACTCGTCCTCTTGTGGTCCGATGTCGCTATGCCTTTCTTCAAACTTTCATGGTGTTTAGCCTCTTTGACTTCCTTCAATGAATTCAAAGAATTCAAATCCTTCTGAACTTCCCCAACTCCGAACCTTTCAGAAAACCCCTTTGCACGCACTCCTTGCGATAGACTTTCAAACACTTCCAAGTGTTGAAATCCTTCGACTCTGCGCACGCCTGCAGCAACAGTCTCTCAATACCTCGCTCAGGTTCGCAACCCTGAGACCTCACTTGGCCTGTGCACTCTTTGCACAACTCCTGTGCCTAACTACACTTCTATGTGAATGAAAACAAAATCTACCCTATCTGAACCCTTTGTCAACGCACTCCTTGCGGACAATTCGACTGCACTCCTTGCAGGAACCCTTGCTCAGATAGAGAAACAATTGAAACTCATTCCTTTTTTATTTCCTCTCAAATTTCAAACATTCAAAAAGAAATCATTCATACATAGCATAAAATCAATTTCATGACAGAAAGAGTAAAACATTCATGAGCATAACATTCAAAGATGCATACACAGAGAATATATGAACACCATGAGTCTGAATCCAATTTTCTTATATTAATTCAGAACTTCTGTACATGGAGTCTGCTACACAGCTCTCTATGCTTCTCCTCTATGCTCTTGCTCTCTATCATGCTAATCATGCTCTCATAATTATGTTACAATACACAAGGAGGGTGTCTATATCCCATTTCCCTCTTGCACTCTAAAACTGTCTAATCTACACATTCAATTCTACCTACTTACATTTAATTTCATAAATGCCTTCTATCCACTAAGGACGAGAGCGGATTGCTCAAGGTCCATTTACATTATACAAGTGCGCTTATTCTTAATGGCTTCATTTAAGATCACGTAATAACTTCAAGGTGATTTCAAAATTTGTGCTAGGCACTTTTCCAGCTGTCCATTGTCTCCGTGCTGGCTCGCTTGATGTTGGCGATGCTCTTGCATCAAATTTCAAGATAAGCTTGGTATAGTCCGAAGGACCTCCTTTGAAAGGGGGAGTAGTGTTGTGTTGATGTTTCCAGCCTAGTGTTGTGATGCCAACCTCGTGCTAATGATATTCCAGCCTCGTGTTGTGTTGATGTGTCAACCTAGTGCTATGATTCTATCTTAATTGTTGTGTGGTGTTACCAGCATAATTGTTGTGTTGTGATTCCAACTTGATTGTTGTGTGGTGTTTCCAATTTAATTGTTGTGTTGTGATTCCAGCTTAATTATTGTGTGGTGTTTCCAGATTAATTGTTGTGGTGTGACTCCAACTTAATTTTTGTGTGGTGTTGCCAGCTTAATTGTTGTGTTGTGATTCCATCTTAATTGTTGTGTGGTGTTGCCAGTTTAATTTTTTTATTGTGATTCCAGATTAATTGTTGTGTGGTGTTGCTAGCTTAATTGTTGTGATGATGTGCCAGCTTAATTGTTGTGATGTTGTGTCTGATTAATTGTCATGATGATGTGATAACCTCGTGCTATGATGATGTGACCAACCTCATGTTGTGATGATGATGTATTAGTTTCATACTAATCCATGTTGATGTAGATGATGATATCATTCCATCTCTCCATTGTGAATGACTATGTTGATGATGATAAAAACTTCTGATGATTTATAGATATGCTAGTCAGTGTTCCAAGATGTTGTTGATGATGTTGTCCTCTCTCTTGCCTAATGCTATTGTAGAATACCCTTCTTGTTAAGGATGAGTGTTGAAATATTGTAACTGTAAAGAGTATTCTAATTATTATTGATGTAGTATTCATTAGACCAATACCCTTTTGTGGATTGATCATGTTGGGTATTGTAAATGACCAAATCCCCTTTTGTGGATTGGTCAAACCCTAATTGTAATAGGAAGAATGAGAAGTCATCCCTACCAGTGAAAAGATACCTCCGTACACACGTGCCATATTGTATAAATAAAGATGTTAGCACCTCATTTGGACACACACTCACTTGTTCATCAGAGCACAAGTTTGTAGATGCAGTTGGAGAATAAAGAAGAGAGAGAGAGGCGCATTCTTGGGAGATGACTTTCTGTATTTGTTTGAGTTACCTCTTGGCATTGTATTGGCTATCTATATTATTGAAGTTTTTGTTGGGTTTTCTCCCCCATGAGGGATTCCCAGGATAAATGATGTGTCTCTTTTGATTGTGTATTTCTCGGTGATCCTATCTATGCTATGATTATCTAGTGAAATGAAAATAAACCTAATAATAGCTTAAACCTTAACATGAAGGTGCTAGAAGCTAAGGACAGATAATCTTCTTTCCGATTCTTCTCTCTGGGAATGAAGGAAATGTTGAATGCTATAAATAAATTATCGATCAGATCCCATACCTCGTTTCTGTACTACTTTAGCCTCTATTTCTTAGTTTGATAAATGTTCCTCACCTGATTGATGATCAAATTAGAATCACCAAAAACTGCTAGATAGTCAATGGCCATGTCTTTGGCAGCCCTCAATCCCAATACTAGAGCTTCATATTGAGCTATATTATTAGTAGTTTCAAACTCCATCTTATAAGAGAGGGTTATTACTTCTTCTGAAGGGGAAATGAGGAGTATACCTGCACCGGATCCTTCTTTTGATGAAGAGCCATCAAAATAAATCTTCCATACTCTGTTTTGTTGACTTGTCAGTGGCTGATCTTTGCATTGGCTAACTGATATTTTAGGTTCATCATCATTTAAATGAAAAGATGATGATTCGATCTCATCCTCAACAAAATAAATGGGATGATTTCTTGGGTTTTGATGGTCACTAAAAATGTAGGCCAACCTCACCTCTCTATAGAACCTCCTATGTTCTCCTCCAAAAACAAGGATGGTGGCATAAGTGAGGTCCATTTGCAATGATCCTCCAACCTTCTTATCCCAAGTTATGGATAAGAGCATACCAAACTTTGGGGGAATGTCAGCCACCATAATTTCCATCACTACACTCTTCAAGGGTAACCATGACAAAGAAACCACCATATCCTTTATCAATCCCAGAAATTTTACTTTCTTAGAATCAAAGGAGTACAGGTCTTGGTAAGGTTTGGTAATCTCCATGCCTAGTTATTCCATAATAAATTTGGGCATGACATTGTGAGAGGCTCCTAAGTCCATAAAATAGTTATGCATGATATTATCATGG
>JZKD02S0636433.1:390751-440524 GCA_000966675.3 Picea glauca | reverse complement strand
CAACAGGAGCGGGTCTTCAAACAGGCTCTGATACCATGTTCGACAACATAGGTATTCCAACAGAGGACGAACACCTTCAGTAACCACTCACATAACCATATCAAAGATCAACACATCGATGTTTTCACATGGTAAAACCCCTACAGGGAAACATCCACAGCCCCAACCAACGCGACCACTTGGAGCAGTTTATTAATGCAAAGAAAAAGATTACAGAGAGATTTTACAAGAGATTTTCTCAAAATCGATCATCAGCAAATGACCCTCCATGCTCTTTAAATAGAGATCATGGACCAATCGAGTGTTAAGCCACGGATCAATGGCCGTTAAGATCGAGGAGAGTATGAACCGTCGGATCACTCTATGTCAGAAACATATCGTGACCGTCGGATTTCCTAACTACAAATGCACACTAATGCATACTAAAGAAACACACTTTTACCTAACGACATATTAGACCAAGTAGATCTTAACTAACTCCTAAGTGTCTAAATATCTTAACTAACCTGTGTACCTCACTTCGCAGCTTCCTACTTGTGTTGAGAACCGCGCTGTCATCAAGGTCCGATATTGTGTCCATTCTATAATATTTCTTTTGTGCGTCCCCCGCCATCTTCCTGGTGTAGCTTTCAGGGCCTCATCCATAGCCAACAACCTCTATTGTGCTGGTACACTTGTTTCAAAATCTGAGAGGAAGGCTTCTATAGGATTCAGACCATCAAAGGTAGGAAAGTTACTTATTGTTGTACCAATCCAGCGGACTTCTCTGGTCAGTCGAGCACATATCCTTGTGGATACTTCATACATCTAGTTCTGCCAGTTCTCCAACACTTCTTTTGAATTTGATGAACACGCGTTGTCACTTCACCAACTTATATTTCCATTGGCAGTAGGGTTGATATAATCCTCTTTTCTGGCTGTTAATTTATATATGTTTTCCAGCTCATATGTGTGGTCTTATTCTTTGATGGGATCTGTATATCACAGAACCTCATATGGATCTAAGGGTGCAATGAACCTAAGGCCATCTCTTTCAAATTTCATGCATCTTTTCTTTAAATCAACAACAGTAGAATTTTCGACGGCCCAATTAATTCCTAGCAATGCAGGGTAAAGGCAACTATCATCAACAATTTCAATTACCTCAAAATATGCAAAGGTCCTAACTCCGTCGATGTCCACAGGGACATGCTCCAATCATCCAAATGGGTTGTCAGCTTGTTTATTAGCCATTCTAAGCCTGATCGGGGAATAGATCAACTTCAGTTTTCCCATTAGTGCCCAAGTTTGCTTCGTCATGACATTGACCTCCGAACCTAAGTCGAGGATCACATAGTCTATATCATACTCTCCTATTTGAGAATTCAAATGTAATTCTTTGTTTTTTCTTCTCTTCTTACCAATATGGTGTACTTCCCTATTCAGTAAGGGGTCTAACTTTCCTAGCTCATACTACCTGATTAGGTTCTATAACTTTTGCACAACATTCTCATCCTGAATTAACTTAAGACAAGTGTACAAAACTTCGATGAGTTTACTTACCTCTTTTCCTTCTTTCAGTGAATTCGATTGATCAAATGCCTAAGGCATTCCATACTCTTTTATTTATGGTCGCATTTTATATGAGGATCCTTGGTTCCCTTTGAACTCCTATCTTGCTTCCTCGAAGATTTGTCTTTCTTTCCTTTCATCAAAATCTTGAATCTTCTCCACAACTTTCCTGATACTTGACTCTTCTATGATATTCCTTTGGATTGTTCTATCTTCTCCTGTAGCAGTGCCTCCTCGAGTAATAACAATGACTCCAGGGTCTATTCCAAGCGGTTTGGCATATATCAATTGCACTTGTGGGTTCTGTTGGGATCCTTGTCTTTCCTAAAGCTTATCCAACAGCACAGGGCATTCTTCTATGACATGCTCGAAAGAGTTACAATAACTGCAGGTTGTGCAAGGATTCTGACAATCCCTTGCCAAGTGTCCTGGCTACACGCAATTATAACATATTATTTGTCCTTGTGGATACTTCATACATCTAGTTCTGCCAATTCTCCAACACTTCTTTTGAATTTGATGAACACGTGTTGTCACTTCGCCAACTTATATTTCCATTGGCAGTAGGGTTGATATAATCCTCTTGTCTGGCTGTTAATTTATATATGTTTTCCAGCTCATATGTGTGGTCTTATTCTTTGATGGGATATGTATATCACGGACCCTCATATGGATCTAAGGGTGCAATGAACCTAAGGCCATCTCTTTCAAATTTCATGCATCTTTTCTTTAAATCAACAACAGTAGAATTTTCGAAGGCCCAATCAATTCCTAGCAATGTAGGGTAAAGGCAACTATCATCAACAATTTCAATTACCTCAAAATATGCAAAGGTCCTAACTCCGTCGATGTCCACAGGGACATGCTCCAATCATCCAAATGGGTTGTCAACTTGTTTATTAGCCATTCTAAGCCTGATCAGGGAATAGATCAACTTCAGTTTTCCCATTAGTGCCCAAGTTTGCTTCGTCATGACATTGACCTCCAAACCTAAGTCGAGGATCACATAGTCTATATCATACTCTCCTATTTGAGAATTCAAATGTAATTCTTTGTTTTTTCTTCTCTTCTTACCAATATGGTGTACTTCCCTATTCAGTAAGGGGTCTACCTTTCCTAGCTCATACTGCCTAATTAGGTTCTATAACTTTTGCACAACATTCTCATCCTGAATTAACTTAAGACAAGTGTACAAAACTTTGATGAGTTTACTTACCTCTTTTCCTTCTTTCGGTGAAGCCGATTGATCAAATGCCTAAGGCATTCCATACTCTTTTATTTATGGTCACATTTTATATGAGGATCCTTGGTTCCACTTGAACTCCTGTCTTGCTTCCTCGAAGATTTGTCTTTCTTTCCTTTCATCAAAATCCTGAGTCTTCTCCACAACTTTCCTGATACTTGACTCTTCTATGATATTCCTTTGGATTGTTCTATCTTCTCCTGTAGAAGTGCCTCCTCGAGTAATAACAATGACTCCAGGGTCTATTCCAAGTGGTTTGGCATATATCAGTTGAACTTGTGGGTTCTGTTGGGGTCCTCATCTTTCCTAAAGCTTATCCAACAGCACAGGGCATTCTTCTATGACATGCTTGAAAGAGTTACAATAACTATAGGTTGTGCAAGGATTCTGACAATCCCTTGCCAAGTGTCCTGGCTACTTGCAATTATAACATATTATTTGTCCTTAGACTCGGCCCATACCTCCTCCTTTTCCTTGTCCTTTGTATCCACTGCGAGGATTGAAGTTTCCTCTCCTTGGAGAGTTGTACTACGGAGTGTTTCCTTCTTGTTGTACTTTTCCTTGAATCTTGTATATGTCCCTCAACCTCTCATGCATGAGAGCGTAAGCTCTACAATCTCGATCATCATGCCCCACTAATTTACAGAATGTGCAATACAATTTTTTGGGTGTCAGAACATACTTCTGCATGTCATATCACTTAGCTGGGCGATGCCTATTTCTACATACATTGCACCAGGGCAGGTTAACTTGATTCAAGGGGCTCAGCACTCCTGAGGCCAAATACTCATGAAATAAGGGAAAATGTTCCTTATCATGACCTTCATATCTACATCTTACATACCAAATATCTTCTCTTTTGTCCTTCCCCTTGTCCTTCTTCATATCCTTGACTTGTAGAGACAAACTAATCAGCTGGCTCAAGATCTGGCTCATGCCTGAGCTAGATTCTCCCATAGGTGTTGATTCAAGCTTCATGGTGATCTCCAAAGATTTTGTCTGCGATGAAATCTTCTGTTGCATCAGAGGGACTCTGAAGTGTGGTAATAGCACCGCGATGAACCATTCTTTGTTTTGTTCATAAGGATCTGAAACGTTAATCGACCTGTTAGGGTCTTGAATCTTTGGTCGAACTCCCAAACAGGTTCTGCTACCTTTTGTTTGATCTATTTTAGCTCCATAATACATTGTGACTTCGACTTAGGTGTTGTAAACTCTACAATCAACACATTCTTGATCTCATTCAGTGGCTTAGGCTACGCCATTCCTTGGACAAGTTTCATGTACTAGCTCAGCGCGTGGTCCCTTAGCCTAGTTCTGAACTGGGTTCTCTTGATGGCTTCATTAGTGATACTTTTAATATTCCACACGGCCTCACACAGAAACGAGTGTTGATAAGGATCCTCAGATCCATCTCCCCTAAAGATAGGGAGCCTCATCTCATATGCCATAGAGTTCCCTAGGCTTCCTTTCTGAGTATAGGTTGAGTTGCTAGTAACAACACTCTGAAGAATCTGGTGGTTCTAGCTATTCTGGCTGCTTGGTGCTATTGAAACAACAGGAGGGTTAATGTTACTTAATTCAGTAATCTACCCAATTCCTAATGTTTTTGGCTTTCTTTGGTGAAGTTCTTCAGCTTCCCCTTCTTATGTCCTAGTGGGTTCTGAATGTTCTTCGTCGGTTAGATCTACCTCTTCTCCACTTTAGAAACCCTCTTCTATGTAGTTTTTCTTAAACAGGTTCTCAAGGTGAACCCCTCTGAATACTCTTCCACTGTGCGTATGTCCATCTTCTGTGTCGTTGTCGCTGTCTAAATTTCTGAACATTAGCCTTTTCAGGTCCATCCAATCTACTGTATCTTCAAGACGTTCTTTTCATGCAACAACATCTTAATTCTTAGCTTCAGAAAGTGCAAAACATTTCATCTGGGTCCTTTGAAAAAGTATCTCTCAGCTTCGCTATATGATTCTACCCTATCAATAACAAATTCGGTGATATACCCTCCAATGGTACTATCAAACTAATGATCTATTGCTCTGGATACAACGTTTTCAACTCTCTTGACCTTATGGATTAGTGACGGTGTTCAAACCATAGGAGGTCTATATCTGATCTCGAACTGGGTATCGACTAACCTAGCCAACCACTCAAACAACTCCTGGTGGATTCCTCCAAAGAAGATCTTGTGAATGTCGGTGAAGATGTGTCTCTGTAGCCAATCTTCAGTACTCATTTTAGGGTTCTTGTTCTGGGCTTCATCGAAGTCCCTCTCTTGATCCTCTATCCACTTTTGAATCTCTGTCTTCGATGGGAACCACCTTGAAATTCGCTTAAAAATATTTTTGTCCCGGCAAAGGAACCATTTGTTGGCACAGGGGCAGACCCAGGGTTCACTCCAATAGCGCACCAACAAGCCCTAGCTACTGGCCCTTTCAACAACACCTACAAAGCAGATGTCGTCTCACCCAAAGTAGCTAAGAGGGGGCTTACAGGACATATATGTCTACAACCAGGGGAATATCAAGTGGAACTAATACAACAATAATGCAACATTCATATATCTCTTATCAGCTAGATCTACTCTGCGCAGCTATAAATCTGATCTAACACAATAGTGTAAATAACAGTATAAAAATGACAGAGATTTAGGCATCAATCACACATACAACACAAAATATACGTGGTTCACCCTCTCTTTAGGGATATGTCCATAGGACTATGCTTGTGATATATTGAGATAAAGATTACAGTTCTGATCTGTTCTCTTAGTCAGCAGATCTTCTCTCTTCTTCTCTTTGTCTCCCACCTTCCTGCACACCCAGCTATAGGACTTGATCTTTGCACCCAGTTGAATATCTTACAATACGAGAGGATTCTCACTCTTAGCACTCCTCTCTCTCACAATACAATAATCTCTCAACCAACAACAATCAATATCAATACCCAAAACTAGTACCGAACTGACCTAGGTCATCTCGACCTTTATTTATACATTATAGTCCCTCACCGATAGCCTTAGGTTGAAACCTAGGTGTCAAAACCCTAATTACCCAAAACCCTAGGTGTCTAAAACCCTAGTTCAACTTGACCCACCTTTTCAGGGCTTTGCCAACCTATCTTTCCTTCTTCATCACGTGGTGCTCCAAATCATCCAATGGTGGATTTCTCTGCTTGCTGAGTTGTCCTCGATCCATCTTCCTTGTTGATCTGTCATCCTCAATCTCCTCATCCAACGACTTTATTTTTCGTACTTTGCTTTGACTTTTCTGCTCTTTTGCTTACTTCAAACCAGTGACAGTCATTGTGTCTCCCATGCAGTTCACGTTTGACCTTTTCTTCCTTGATCTTTGCTTCCTTCCATAACCAAGGGCCAACAATGAAAAATAAGCAAAGACAAGTAGGGTCCATGAAGTGGAATGATTAAGCAGCAGGCAATGAACTAAGAAAGTAACCACAAAAATCAGAACGGATTGATGTATAGGAAAAAGAAGGGAAAAGGGAAGGGGTGTAGACCTAGGTTATAACAATATACATGAGAAATGGTTATGGAGGTTTGAGGATTTTCCCTAGAGAGATTAGTGGTTGCATGGGACCTTCTTTATAAGTTAAATCTATAGAAACATAGTGCTCGTATAATCAATATTTATCATTGATATATCTTGTTAGTGTTGAGGAACATCTTGTATTTATTGGCATATGTTTAAGGGTTCTTGCGATACATGGTTGAGATCTTGTATTTGTGAAGTGGTTGATGTATTGAGAGGCTGAATATCAGAAAGGGTTTAATGTCTAGTTCATGTTGTTATAGAAATATTTGCCTCACCCTATGCAAATTTTCTCAGAGGGCCTTTTTCCATTTCCCTATGTAGACTTGAAGTCCCTTTTTGCAGTTCCCAGAGCTAAACATAATATTTTTCCACATATATGTGCCCTAACAGCTATACAACATGCATATACGCAAGTTGCACCATTATAACCCGCGTACATCAGGTTTTGTGCCCAAAATTGAAAATGGTGTTGGGTTTCCATGTAACATCACAGTATCCATGATCCTTGACCTTCCATATACTAGAAATGTTTTGAATCGGCCTTTCCATTCCATTTGAAGGCTATAAATGGGCCATATCCAAGATATGGAAAAGGAGGAGAAGAATTGAACTTTGAGAGCAAAGTTACTCTGGAGAAATTATTCACTTCATATTGAGTCTGCATCCCTTTGTCCTTTTAAGTTTGAACACATTATTTAACCCCCAATCTCTTCCCTACTTGATTGAGAACCTCATTGTCTCTCTTATATGAGCTTGCCTTTGGTGGCTGGTTGAAGTGGTGGAGGCCCAACTAGAAGGGACTTAGTTTCTCGGTTCTGAACCGTGCCGACACGGAAGTTTGTAATTCGTTCACTTCTATTGATTACATTTTAATAGAAATACTCTTTTCTCGTCCAATTAATTTCTTGCAAATATTTGAATTATTATTCAATGGGAATATTTGTTATGAATATTGATGGATTCTGATATTGAATCTGCTAACTTTATATATTATCACCATATGCTTGCATTGCTTGGTTGTTGAGGACAAGTTGGAGGTGTATCGCTTTGTGTCAAGTGCTCAACGATGGACTTCATCGAACGTCTCGACAAGGTAGGCTCTTTACCTTGTCTTTTTAGCATATTTTTTGATATATCATACTGGAGATTAGAGTTGATTTCTGCAGTCATTTTCATCTGTTGTGATTTACCCCATGCGATAGAGAGATTTTCCTCATAACACATGTGAGGGTTATTATACTTGTTCATGATTCCACACAGTTATATGGCACATGAATAGAGAGAGATATAGATGCTTTGGGTAAAGGATGTGTATTAGGATGTATGCACATGTTAGAGTTATAGTCTGGATATAGTGACAGGTTGCAGGTTGATGTGAAATAGGCTGCAGAGGTTCGAAGTTTTTCAGAAGAGAGAAAACCCTAGTTTTCAGAAGGCATGCATAGGTTGCATAACATATAGGTTGCATACATACATGGGTTTCAGTATAGATAGGGAATGTACATACGCGTGCTGCAGAACATACATGTCATGTATCTGTGATTTTTGGTTGGTATAGGTTCATTTCAGGTATAGGTTGATTACAGGGTAGTGGTACAGGTTGACTATAGGTCAGTGGTACAAGTTGATACATGTTTACAGTGGTATATATCACAGTGATAGTGTGGCAGTGGTTTCTTAATTTGACACTTATATTTTAGGGTGGCAGGACGAGGCAAGTATAGGTGGTTGTAGCCACCTTCTGGTTGTAGCTAGATAACATAGGGGGTTTTATCCTCCTTCTGGATGTATCCAGAGAATTGGGGAGTTGTATTTTCCCTTAGGTTGTAGCCTGCAAATATAAGGGGTCATAGCCTCCTTCCATTTTCCAATGGAGAACAAAGGAAGTTGGTGCTTCCAATGAATGTAATTATTAAATAGATATAAGAAAAAAATATTCCTTGGTTTTTCTCCTGCATTGGGTTTTCATGTAAAAATACTGGTGTACTTTGTATGTGTTTGATTGTTCATTTGTTCATGGTTTATTTACTCTACACTTATTGGATGATAATGATGTATTGATCACAAATATAAATAAAACTTGCATACTGTGGTTAAAAAAGATTAAATTTCTCTATTACTGATTCACCCCCCTTCTCAGTAATCCAACAATTGGAATCAGAGTGGGTTCCTTCAAAAATCAGTTCACCCACTGAAAGGTAGATCATGGAGAGAAACATTATGTATAAAATGGAATACCATAGTTTGATGGACATAACTATGCATTTTGGAGTAGAAGGATGAAAACATATGTACAGGAACAAGTATTTAAGATTTGGAAATCAGTTGTAGATGGATACAAAGAACCAACAGTTCCGCCAACAAATGACAATGGAAAGAAACTCGGTCTAAATAATTCAAAATCTGCAAATGAACTTATGAATGATCTTTTTAATTTGGTATATACCAAAGTCATACATTGTAGCTCCGCTAAAGAGATTTGGAACAAACTTCAAAATATTTATGAAGGAGATTCAAAAGTCAAAGCAGCAAAGCTTCAAACTTACAGAGGTCAATTCAAACTACTAAAGATGAAGGAAGATGAGAATATTGAAACTTACTTCTTATGATTTGATGAAATAGTGAATGCAATCACAGGATTGGGAGAAGAATTTGATGAATCTGTAATTGTTTAAAAGGTACTAAGATCTCTTCCAATGAGATTTGATCCTAAGATCTCAGCACTATAATAAAGAGAAGATCTAGAATCAATAAGCATAGATGAACTACATGGAATCTTCATAGCCTATGAAATGAGAAATTAACAGGAAAATCTAGGTATAAAAGAAGAAGAATTCAAAGCATCCAAAAGTTCAAAGACAAAGGGAAAGAAAAAAAGAAAAAAAATACAGCAGCAACAATGACATCTCAAAAGATTATGAAGAAGTGGCCAACTTTGTCAGAAGATTGAAAAATGGAACCAGCGGCAGATATAAAGGTAAGCTTCCATCGATTTGTTTTAATTGTGATGGTATTGGTCATTTTTCTAACAAATTTTATCACAAGAAAAATAAAATACATGAAGAGGATTATTCAAACAACAAACAAACATATACAAGCAAAAGAAAAAAAAATAAAGTCTTCAAGAAAAGTTTTTGCACCAAAGAATATCGTTCCTCATCAGACGAAGATGAAGTTAGTGAAAGCGAGACATAAAGAGTTCTATTCATGGAAATAGAATACTCCGATAAAAAAGACACAGAAGAGGAGTATGAAGAAGCAGAAGTAGACTACAGAGAAGAATTGTTCAGTGTTATAAAAGTTATAAAAAGAGAAAAGAATAAAAACAAGAAACTCTAGGAAGAACTAGACAAGAAAGAAGACATTCAAAATTCAAACTCTAAAGAACTAGAACACATGATCACTAAATTAAAGGTTCAAATAGAAGAAGAAAAAAGAATCAAAGAAGCACTTAAAGAACAACTGGAAGAAAAAGACAATATCGTTGGAAATTTGGAAGCAGAGGTTGTTACTTTGAGAAAATACCTTCAACCGAAGAATATGTAGAATAGTTCAAAAGTTTTGGATAATATTATCGATAGTCAAAGGCCACATCATTACAAGTTTGGGCTAGGATACAATCAGATAGAAAGAGGCTCAAGCTCCAAAACCATAGATAAAGAAACAAAACCAAGAATATATGCATAAACAGTTAGACGAGACAAAACTTTTTACAGGGAAGATCACAGGGACACTCTTCCACCTAGAAGAGTCAGATTTCAAAATGAGCGACTATCAGAAACAAGCAGGCCTTGGGATGAAGAAGGATTCAGAAGAGTAAATCCTTCACAATATATTCAACTCCCAAGTATCAAACTATATTTTTTGGTTTATGTTATGCATGTAATAATTTTGGACATAAAGATGTAAATTGCAGAGCTAATAGCAGGAACAGAAACAACTTTGAAAGTCATGCACAAAATGGTTATCCAATAAGACCTAATGAAACATAGAGAACAAGCTACAACAGGTTTGAATCATTGAGAACTGAAGTGGAGTGCTACAAATGAAAAAAATTTGGACACATGGCCAAATATTGTAGAATGATTGTCCCTCCTAAAGAATCACATCTAAATAACAATAGTCAAAGACAGGAACCTCAACAAAGAATATGGATAGGAAAGAAGGATCAATTTAACAATGAAAAATGCACACTCGCTCTATAGGATAAACACAAGAAACATGGTTGGTATGTTGACAATGAATGTTCAAAACACATGACATGTGATGAAGACAAGTTACTTACATTAAGAAAGGAAGGAGATGGATCAATCTCTTTTGGAAATGATGACTCAACTAGAATCATTGGAAAAGGCACAGTCAGAATTGGAAACAAGAATACCAAGAAAGAAAATGTTCTACTAGTGGAATATATTAAACATAATATTCTAAGTGTAAGTCAAATGTTTGACCAAGGTCATAAACTTATGTTCAATTCACAGAAGTGTGAGATAAGAAAAGAAGGTCCAGGAAAATTGATTGCAACAACTGCAAGAACTTCAAGCAACATATATGTATTAAGTGAAATTGGAAATGAAAAGTGTTGTTGAGAAAATGAATATGAAGGTTGGCTATGGAACAGAGTAATGGGTCACATAAACATCGATAACCTTGTCAAATCCAGCAAAAAGGAATCAATTAGATAAATGCCCCAGATCAAGAAACCAACCAACACATTATGCAAGCATTGTCAACGAGGAAAGCAAACAAATACCAAGTTCAAATAAAAGGAATACTCAATGACAAGACCACTGGAAATTGTGCATACTGATCTAGTTGGACCAGCTAGAACAAAGGGCTTAAAAGGTGATAAATACATTATTTTATTAGTTGATTATTATACAAGAATGATTGCTCTTTTCTTTCTCAAGAATAATTTAGAAGCATTCGAAAACTTCAAGGTTTACAAGGAAATGGTTGAAAATCAAATTGATTCAAAAATCAAATGTTTGAGATCTGATAATGGAGGAGAGTTTACTTCAAAGGAATTTATGAATTTCTGCAGAAAGAATGGAATAAAAATGAAATTCTTTGTTGCTAGGACACCTCAACAGAATGGAGTTGTTGAAGAAAAGAACATGACAATACAGGAAATGGCTCGAACAATGTTAATGGATTCAAAATTGAAAAATGCTTTTTGGACACATGCAGTGCATACAACAATTCACATTCAAAAGAGAGTAATTCTTAGAAACAACAGTGACAAAACTCCGTACGAGATATGGAAAGGAAGACCAACAGATGTGAATCACTTCAAAGTGTTTAGAAGCAAATGCTACAACAAAAGAGAAGATGGAAGAATGGGAAAGTTTGAATATCGTGTGGACAAAGGCATACTTTTTGGTTACTCAAGTACACAAAAAGCATACAAGTGTTACAATCTAAGGCTCAACAAAGTTGTGGAAAGCCTCAATGTAACCGTTGATGAAATAGGTGGACAAAAATTAAAGGAAGAAGAAAAGGAATCAGTGGAACAGGTTTACAAAGAATTTGCAAATGATGAAGAATAAGTATAAGGGGAAGATGAAGAAGATCATACAAAAGTAGAAGAGAAAGTTTAGAAAGTGTCTCCAAAGGCAACTAGCAAATGAGTGCAGAAGAATCATCCTTCAGATCAGATTATCGGAAACAAGGATGCAAGAGTTGAGTCTATAAGAAGAATTTGTTCACCAGAACAACTGCACCTAGCACTCTTTTCTACGATTGAACCAAACAGTTTTGAAGAGGCTAGCAAGGATGAATTCCAGAAAAATTCCATGAATGAATAATTTGATCAAATAGAGAAGAATGGAACTTCGGAATTGGTTCCAAGACCAAGGTACAAGAATGTGATTGGCACAAAGTGAGTTTTCATAAATAAATTGAATGAATATGGGCAGGTTATAAGGAACAAAGCTAGATTGGTATGTAAAGGATACACATAGGTTGAAGGGATCAAATTTGAAGACATGTTTTCCCTAGTTTTCAGAATGGAAGCAATCCGATTGATATTAGCTTATGCATGCTCCAAGAATATTAAAGTGTATCAGATGGACGTGAAATCAACTTTTCTGAATGGGGAACTTGAAGAAGAAGTCTACATTGAAAAACCAGAAGGATTTCAGCTGTCAAAGAATGGAGATTATGTGTGCAGGTTGAAGAAGGCCTTGTATGGTCTAAAACAGGCTCGTAGAGCATGGTACTCTAGACTGGATAGATATCTACAACATGCAGGGTTCAGAAAAGGAAGTGAAAACAACAACCTCTGCATAAAGGTAACTCAAGATAGTATTTTATTAAGTGAATTTTATGTTGATGATATTATTTTTGGAAGTGATGATGACAAGTTAAGCCAAAAATTTGCAAAGGATATGTAGAATGAATTTGAAATATCATTACTCATAGAACTATCCTTCTTTCTGGGTCTTCAGATATGTCAAAGAAACTAAGGCATTTTTATTTCTCAAACTAAGTATATCATAGAAATGCTAAACATGTTCAGAATGGAAGATTGCAAACCAATTAATAGTCCTATGAAAACCAGTTGAAAGTTGAGCAAAGATGATGATTCAAAATCTATAGATCGGAGATAGTATAGGTTAATGATTGGCATCTTACTATATGTGCAACATCCAGACCATATGTAATGCAGGAATTTGGACAGGTGGCATGATTTCAAACAACACGTAAGGAATCACATGTCTTATAAGTGAAGAGGATTTTCAGACATCTCAAGGGCACATAAGAGTTTGGAATATGGTATCCAAAAGGAAATGATCTATCACTTATAGCCTACACAGATGCAGATTGGGCATGTTGCATTGATGACCGATGAAGAACTAATGGAACGACTTTCTACTTGGGTGAGTGTTTGGTATATTGGCTAAGCAAGAAACACTCATCAATATCATTGTCTACAATTGAAACAGACTATATTGCAACAACAACATGTTGTACATAGGTTCTATGGATGAAACAAACTTTGACAGATATACAGGTTGAGTATGATGATCCCATTCCTATATATTGTGATAATACAAATTCTATCGGTATCTCAAAGAATCTGGTGATGCACTCCAGGATGAAGCACATTGCAATCAAGTATAACTCTCTATGGGAACAGGTTGTAGAGAAGAACATCAAAGTTGAATATGTGTGGGGAAAGGAACAGTTTGCATATATCTTCACAAAACCGCTTCCAAGGGAAGCCTTTAAGTATCTTTGTCAGAGATTCAGAGTAATTTCTACCTCCAAATGAATGCTTTTGAATGCTTATCTTATATGTCTTATATTTACACGAGGGAGCACCATCCAAAGGACAATTCATGTTGGGGGGACAAGTTCAGGAAGATTTCATTCAGGGGGAGCAGCCCCAAGGACAGTTTAGTTAGGGGGAGCAGCCCCAAACATAAAGTTACCTTTCCCATTGATGTCAAAGGGGGAGAGATTCACTAGATGCAGGTTAGAGACTTAGATGCTTGGAAAGAGATCACAAAGGCATGTTTCCATGGGGAGCGATGGTCACAAGGGGAGCATAAGAGAGATGAATTCATAGTTTCATCAAAGTGTTTCCATCAATGCGAAAAGGGGAGATTTTTTATTATTTGGGTTGGTTTTCATTGATGTCAACCCTTGAAGCAAGTCTGGTAGCAAATTCTGGTAGCCCCAACAATATGGTTAAGGGACTTCAATTTGATTGATGTATAATGGTATGAAGTTTCATATATTTTTAGGTAAGACTATTCTAGATGGATAGCACATGTCATGCCATTTCTGGTGATATGTGGAACACCACATAAATTCTCACAGTTAGAGAGTTATGGCCTTGTGAAGTTGGAGAACCCTCATGGGTTATCTAGAAGGTCAAAGAAGTCAAAATTATTCTAGAAGATCCTAGAAGAAGTTGACTAGTCAAGTGAGTAAAACTAGGAGTTAATAATGGGTTAAGTTCTTGCAATAAGAAAATAATTTTAAATAAAATTAGTTGCAACTAGAAGTGGATAATTTACTATTTGTAGCAAAGTGGGTTAGAAGTGGACAAGTGGTTAGAAGTGGGTTAGCCCTAAAAGAAGGAAATTGGGTTAAGTTGGTTAGAAGGTAACCTCTTGAGGAATCTACATGGAAGTATTAAGAGAGAAAGGCTCTCATATTAGCACCTATTGAGCACATTGAATATATATTATTGTGTAAGGTTTATTTCAGGTACTCATTGATATATCTAAAGTTACAAAATTCTGAGGTAACATGAAGGGTTGACGTTGAAAGTTTTAGAATTACAAAAAATACTGAAAAAAACCTAGTTTTTGAGGTGTACGTGGCCTGCAGTGGAGAAGGGCACATATGCACAAGGGCTAGCAGTATATTAGGGCATGTGCATGAAAGAAAACCCCTAGAAACTTGATAAGATGAAGATGTTGAGTTTCTAGAGTCTTAAAGCAAGCTCCTAGGAAGGTCTACAATGATTAGGTACATCAGATCTATCTACTAGTTCAAAAGTTATGGCTTATTTCTATGAGTAGTTGGATTTTGTTGTATACATGAGAAATGGTTATGGATGTTTGAGGATTTTCCCTAGAGATATTAATGGTTGCATGGGACCTTCTATATAAGTCATATCTACAGAAATATAGTGTTGGTATAATCAATATTTATCATTGATATATCTTGTTAATGTTGAGGTACATCTTGTATTCTTGGCATATGGTTAAGGGTTCTTGTGATACCTAGTTGAGAGCTTGTATTTGTGAAGTGGTTGATGTATTGAGAGGATAAATATCAAAAAGGGTTTAATGTCTAGTTCATGTGAGGGTTATTATACTTATTCATGATTACACACACTTATATGGCACATGACTAGAGAGAGATATAGATGATTTGAGTAAAGGATATGTATGAGGATGTATGCACATGGTATAGTTACATTTTGGACACAGTGACAAGTTGTAGGTTGATGTGAAAGAGGTTGCAGAGGGTCATAATTTTTCAGAAGAGAGAAAAACCTAGTTTTCAGAAGGCATATGTTAGTCGAATAACATATAAGTTTTGTACATATGCAGGCTGTAGTATAGATAGGGCACATACATACGCATGTTGCATACGCATACATACGCATGTTGCATAACAGACATGTCACATATCTTTGGTTTTTGGTTGGTACAGGATCAGTTCAGGTGTAGGTTGATTACAGGGAAATGGTATAGGTTGGCTATAGGTTAATGGTACAGGTTGGTACAGGTTTACATTGGTATATCTCACAGTGACAGTATGGCAGTGGTTTCTTTATTTGACACTTATATTTTAGGGAGGAAGGATGAGGCAAGGATAAGTGCTTGTAGCCACCTTTTGGTTATAGCCGAAGAACATAGGGGGTTTTATCCTCCTTCTAGTTGTAGCTAGAGAATTGGGGAGTTGTAGCCTGAAAATATAAGGGGTCAGAGCCTCCTTCCAGTTGCAACTGGAGAACAAAGGAAGTTGGTGCTTCCAATGAATGTAATTCTTAAAGAAATATAAGAAAAAGAATTATGTAGTTTTTCTCCCGCATTGGGTTTCCACATAAAAATACTTGGGTAATGTGTATGTGTATGATTGTTCATTTGTTCATGGTTTATTTACTCTGCACTTATTGGATGATAATGCTATATTGATCACAAAGATAAATAACACTTGCATATTGTGGTTAAAAAGGATTAAATTTCTCTATTACTGATTCACCCCCCCTCTCAGTAGTACAACAAAATAATCTACATCTCCCCATCTTGTAAATGAAATAGAAAAGGAGAAAATTAAAACTAGATGCTAAAATAAATAAAATTCATATACATCACAGACAACTATCTATTGATCCACAACTCTTGTTCTCTAGAGTGCCCCCCCTCTAGAGAGCATGGTGATGGGAATATAAAAATGCTAGAAAATGGAAATCAATGCTCACACATTCAAGATATAACTAGGAAAGAATGCAGAGGTCTAGGAGCTCTGCCTTTTATTCCTGAAACTTCAATTATTTTACATCATCTTCTAAACAATATTCCCATGTCTAGATATCCCCCTTTTAGTATAAATATATTACACACACACACACACACACACATGGGTCAAATCTTTATGAAAAAAAACTGAATAATAAGAAGAACCAACTATCTAAACATAGTAAAATGAATATCTGCATCCAACTTAATCTAAGGAAGGAAAGAGTTATATCCATGCTCATGTGGGTAGCGTGGGTGAAGAGGAACCAAACTAAAATAGCAACAATAATTGTTGGTACACCCATGATGCCCAAACAACAAATGGGAAGTAAGATTCCCATCC
The DNA here is from genome assembly GCA_000966675.3 of Picea glauca. NCBI lineage: Eukaryota > Viridiplantae > Streptophyta > Pinopsida > Pinales > Pinaceae > Picea > Picea glauca. Next base: position 423,853 of record JZKD02S0636433.1, on the reverse strand, counting down.
AAATGTTCTCTAAATGATACCTACGATCCATGGAAGTAGTTACCTATGGAAGAAACAACTCTAACAACTCCCAAAAATGAAAAAATAGAGTAATGGCGCCCATGAACTGTGAGATTCTCCACATGGTCAATTTTCCTGCTCAATATCCTTCACAACCAATGTTATAATGTCTAGAACTTTTATTATTAACCTAAGGAAGGCACCTGCACTTCATACCATAAGTTAGGCACACATATTAAAAATGAAAGAAACTTAATCAACATTCTAATCTAATTCATAGAAAAACAACCAAAATATAGTTCATTAATTCTAAGAACCAATCCATTGTAAAACAATTAAATGAATGACAAATAAGTGTGCAAGTAGAGCATAAATAGGGTAAAGGAGAGGTGAAGTCGAGATTAAAATATACCATATGAAGGGTCTGACATGTGGTTTCTTGGGTTTAACAAGATATTATCACAAGTTTTTTCAGAATTATGGAAAAATTGCATCTCCTCTCACTACTCTCCGTAAAAAGAATGCTTTCAGTTGGACTCCAACAATCAATCAATCTTTCCAAGCCTTGAAATATTCTATGTGCACAACTTCTATCCTGGCACTCCCAAAATTCACCAAGACTTTTGTCCTAGAATGTGATGCATTAGGGAAAGGAATTGGGGCAATCCTCATGCAAGATGGCCACCCTTTGGCTTTCACTAGCGAACAACTATCAAAGTGACATTTAGGCCAATCCACCTATGAAAAGGAAATGTTGTCTATTCTTCATGTAGTGGATATCCAATGTCTGTATCTATTGGGGAAATGCTTCCAAATTAAAATTGATCATTATAGCCTCAATTATTTTTTGTAGCAAATAATTTCCTCCACTGTGCAACAAAAATGGGTGAGCAAGTTGTTTGGATACGACTATGAGATAGTCTACAAGAAGGGAAAATAAAATGTGGTTTTTGATGCTCTTTCAAGGAAATATGAATATGAAGTGTCCCTCTTTTTACTTTCATTCATTGTAGAAAACTGGCTTCAGGATGTTTGTCAGGAATGTTTGCAAGACCCCAAACATTTTAGCCTAATCCAAAACTTGCAACAGAATCCTCAAGCTTCTCAAGCGTACTCTTGACACAATGACGAGATTCGCTATAAATGTCTCTTGTATTTAATAAAAAGTAGAACCTTAAATCCATGATGGTCTCTAAGTTTCATGCTTCACCCATAGCTGGGAATTCATGGTTTACCAAAACCTATGAATAGGTCAAACATTTTTTTGGGGGGGTGGTATGAAACATGAAATCCACACCTATATGAATGAATGTGATAAATGTCAATGAAATAAGGGAAAAATAGTCAAATCTTTAAACACACTCCAATAACTCCCGATTCCGTCTACTATTTGGAGGGATATTTATATGGATTTCATTGTTGTCTTACCTAAATTAGGAAATAAGTTAGTCATGCTGGTGGTAGTATATCATATTTCCAAATATTCTCATTTATGATATCTTCAACACCTGTTCATCGCATCCATGTTGTCTCAAATATTTATGGATAATATATTCAAACTCCATGGCATGCCTCATTCTATTGTCTCTGATCGAGATCAAACTTTCTCTAAAAAAATCTGGTAATAATTGTTCAGTCTCCAGGGAACCCAATTGCATCTCAGCACCGCCTATCATCCCCATAATAATGGACAAACTAAAGTTATCAACAAGCATTTGGAAACATATTTGTGGTGTTTTTCATATAATAGAAAAAATCAATGGGATTAGTGGTTACCCCTAGCTAAATGGTGGTACAAATTATGTTACCATACTTCCACTTGCATGACTCCTTTTGAAGTAGTCTATTGGAAAGTTCCACCATTGATTCTCTCCTACATACGAGGTGTCTCAAAGGTTCAGGAGGTTGAAAAAAATATTACAGTCTAAGTGGCCATTATCCATACCCTCAAAGAAAATTTGGTCATGGCTCATAATCACATGAAGCAACAATAAGAACAAGGTCATTCTGATCATCAATTCGCTAAAGGGGACAAAGTGTTTCTTCTTCTGCACCCTTCTAAGTAGACTTCACTCAAAGTTGAAAACCATCAGAAACTTGCACCCTAAATTTATGGTCCTTATACCATTCTCAAGTGAGTGGGGCCCATGGCCAGCCAGTTAGCTCTGCCTAGTCATTCTAAACTCCATCATGTTTTTCATGTCTCATACTTAAAGTGAAATATTCCAAATATAATATAGTATGCAGAACATAAATATTTAGAAAGCAATGGCAGAACAACAATGATATATCCGAAACAATATCATAATAAAACTAGAATAACACTAGAAAGATCACCTTTATTAATGATAGCAATGTTCAATTGCCTCTTTGAGGGGGAAGCCTCCAACAGAGAAGATATTTATTACAATAATATATATAAAAATATATATACAATGCCTCCTACTCTTATTTATACTAATTCTACCTTCTAAGGAAACTTCTAGAGGAAGATATTTCTAGAAGCGAAAGCTTCTATTAGGTCTTCTTACATTGACTTATTCTCCTTTATTTATTAGGCCTTATTAACTAATCACATCCTTTGTTACATACCAAACATATCCTACTAAGTAATGACCCATGTAGATGGTTAGGATCAGATCCTAACATGCCCTCCCCCTTCAAAACTAGCCTTGTCCTCAAGGCTGCAGGTGCAAAAACTATTGGAGTATGGTTGTTGGTTCCCAGGTTGCATCCTTTGGTGATGTGGCCTTACACTATATCAACATTTCCTTAATAGTTCTTCCATGTAGCTGAATTTCACAATGATTGAGGATGACATATGGTTGGAGCCAAAGGGAGCCTTCTTCATCTAATTCCAGAAGGATGGTTTGGACCCTGCAGTTCTGTCCCACCACTTTCTTCAAACATGAAACATGGAACATTGGTTGGATTTTGGAAGTAGAAGTAAGGGCCAATGTGTAGGCCATTGAACCAATACACTTGATGATCTGGTAGGGCCCATAAAAATTAGGTACCAACTTGTGATTTCCCTAGGATTTGAGAGTTTTTTTCTTGTATAGTTGGAGTCGAAGAAACACCTGATCGCCTTCCTGAAAAACCCTTTCTAAATGATGTTGGTCTGCCTATTGCTTCAAGTGACTTTGGGCCATGTGAAGGTTATCCTTCAAATCCACGAGGGTGGTTGTGTGACTTTGGGGCATTGTATCAATAGATTGGACCTTTTATGTGCTAGGAAGATAGATAGTGACTGTAGGTGTACATTGGCCATACAATGCTTCATATGGGGTCATTTTAGTGGTTGTATGATAGGAAGTATTGTACCACAATTCTTCCAAGGGGATCCATTTCACCAACTAGTGTTGTTTGTCTAAAGAAAAGCACCGCAAGTATTTTTCCAAACATTTTTTTACCACTTCTATTTGACTGTTAGACTGGGGGTGATAGTTTTTTCTCATGTTCAGTTGGGTGCCCTGCAATTTAAACAACTCTTGCCAAAATGTGCTTGTGAAAGTAGGGTCATGATCAGATACAATAGAGGTGGTCATGCAATGTAGCTTGAACATATGATCAATGAAAAATTATGCTATGAGTGTTGGGGTGAAAGGGTGGGGTAAGGCACAAAAATGAGCATACTTGGAGAGGCAATCAACCACCACCATGATGAAAAAATTGTTCCAAGATTTAGGAAGGCCCACTATAAAATCCATGGAGATTTCTATCCATATAGAAGTTGGGATGGGTAGGGGTTGTAGGGAACTTGAATACTTGATAGTTTCACCTTTATTACGTTGGCAGACCTCACATTTTGTGACAAAGTGAAGGATATCCTTCTTCATGCAGACCTAGAAAAAAGAATGATGGGCACAAGCATATGTCTTTTGGAAGTCAGAGTGACCCACAATAACTAACGAGTGAAACTCATGTAAGAGCCTCGACTTGAGTGCTAAAGAGGGTGAGAGAACTAGATGATCCTTATATCAGAGAATATTGTCCTTCCAAGTGTAGTCGATTGGAGGATTAGGGTCCTCTTGAAGGCGTTGAATTAACATGGAGATAGTCAGCTTTGTTAGCCACTCATGGTGTACTTCATCAATATAATCAAGGTTTGGCAATGATAATACAAAGAGGGAGTCATCTTCCTCATGTTGGCGTGATAATGCATCAACTACTATATTATATTTTCCCTTTTTGTATATAATTTCATAATCATAACCCAACATTTTGGTCAACCACTTTTTTTTTCTGGGGAGGATAGGCATTGCTCCAAAAAATATTTTAGACTATGGTGATATTTTTTGATATCAAAATGACGTTCCAAGAGATATGGCTGCTAGGCGTGCACCACATGGAGAATGACCATCATTTTGTTTTCATACATATATTTTCCCAGATTACGGCCACTCAACGCTTGGCTACTAAAGGCCAAAGGTTGACCATATTGTGTGAGAACTATGCATATACCAGTGCCATAAGCATCTGATTCCACCACAAAGGTTTTTTTTAATACAGGCACTGCTAGAACATGAGTAGTGCACATGCCCCCCTTTAACTCTGTGAAGGCTTTCTCAACAATAGGTGTAGAATGAAATGCATTCTTATTAATAAGTTCGGTCAATGGCTTGGAAATTTTTCCATAATGGTGGAAAAAAATCTTGTAATAACCTATAAGACCAAGAAAAACCCTGAGGCACTTTTAGGTCTTGGGTCTCGGCCACTCTTGCATTGCTTGGATATTTTTGGGGTCCAATTTTACTCCTTCGTGACTAACAATGTGTCCCAAGTATTCCAATTCACTTGCTCCAAATGAACATTTTGTTTGTTTGAAAAACAACTGGTTTTCCTGCAACAAGTGAAGGACTTTGTCCACATGCATACGGTAGATATCCCAAGTGTGGTTGTAAATGAGGATGTCATCAAAGAAAACCAAGAAAAAATTCTTAAGGTAACTTTTCAATAATTTATTCATGAGACTTTGAAAGGTGGATGGGGAATTGCAAAGGCCAAAAGGCATGACCAAGAATTCATAAATTCCTTCATGAGTTCATAAAGAAGTCTTTGGAATTTCTTCCTCCTTCATCTGGTTCTAATGATAGCCAGAGTGAAGGTCTAATTTGGTGAATACACAGGCACCTTTGAGTTCATCCAATAGATCATCAATGAAAAGAATGGGAAACTTATCTTTGATGGTTAGTTTATTTAGGGCACATATTCCAAGTACCTTCTTTCTTTAATACCATCACCACTGGGGAAGAATATGGGCTGGTACTAGGGATAATTACCCCCACTGCCAGTAATTCTTGTACCATATTTTTAATTTCATTTTTTTGAGCACATGGATATCTGTAGGGAAATACATTGGGGGGTTGACTTCCCGGAAGGAGAGGGATGTTATCATCATGCTCACCTCTGGATGGAGGTAAGTCCATGGGAACCTCAAAGACCTTGGGGTATTTTTCCAAGATGAGTTGCATGCTAGGAGGAACTATCTAAGAGGACTATTCAGTGACCTAGATGGAATTAAATTGAGCAATCATACCATGGTGTTCTTTATTCAACAATATTTCCATCCTGTGAGAGCTGATGATTTCAGGAGAGCCCGCTTAGAGACTGTGGAGGGTATATGGGTGTGCGTCTTGGTTAAATCTCATATATAATTCTTGATAATCCATTGTGATTGGCCCTAGAGTGCGAAGCCATTCCACTCCTAATACAATATCACAACCACACATGGCGATAGAGAACATGTGGGTTTTCAAAGTATAATCACCCATTTGGAGTTTGAAATTCTCACAGTGCCCCCCACACTTCATAGTACAACAATTAGAGATGAGGATTTGAAACTTAGAAACAGCGTGGAGAAATCAATGGATCTCATCAGCAAGCTGACGATGAATAAACTTATGGGTTCTACCACTATCAATCAACACTACTATCCAACGATGTTTGATGTATCCCTTGAGCTTCAATGTTTGTGGGGCCGAAATACCCGAGAGTGCATGAAGCGATATGATGGGTTCCTATGGTTCCATAGGGTTTAAAATTGGAACTTTCACATGATCACTTGGTGGAGCCTCATTGGGTCAGGAGCCTCATCTGATGGGATGTCTTCAGAAGGAGAGGAAACTGATGCATCAATCTGGAAGAACTTTTGTTCTCTACATTTATGCCATGGTGAATATGTTTCATCACAATAGTAGTAGAGTCCTTGTTTTCGACGTTCCTCCATTTCTGTTGGAGATCACTTTTGGACCTTCAATATTTTTGTTGGAGCTGTTGTTGCAAATTATTTTGGTCACCCCAGTGATCCATTGACAACATGTGTTCATGTTCCAAAAAAGCGTCTTTCTCCATGGGGAAGGTGACTGGCTTTCTCTTCTCAAAAATCCTATTAAGGAAGGTCATCACAGGCTGCACTATACCCAGGGTGTGACGATGCCTGATCGTCGCCCTTTTCTCTAGAGTTAGACTACGACGTCTCTACAGGCTGCACTATAGCTAGGGTGTGACGATGTCAAAAGACTAAGAAAAAGTAGAACTTCACGAAAGTTCTAGAAGGGGATCTTCTAGAAGATGAGGTGGCCTTCGAATGGTTTGGATATTACTCGCCTCTCTGATTTGGTGGGATAATCCTAATATCCTCAACCATCTCGCTTTCACCCTATATAAGGAGGGATCTCTCATGGAAAAGGCTAAGGCTGAATAGGGTAAGAATTGGATGCAGAATTCTACTTCAGCTCATTTCATCTCATCAAGTCATCGTGGATCTTCTTCATTCAAGGTTGGAGAAAATGTGTGTGTTGGAGAAAAGGGCCATGGAGAGGGGACCTTATGAAATAAAGGCTTTGGTTTTAATATCCACTTTCATTTTAATATGATACAACAATATGTTTCTTTCCCATAAAAATTGTCTTGTTTTATTGTATGATTCCTTGATCACATACATAGGTTCTTGTTGAGTTCATTGTATTTCTTTCACTTTGGTTGGCTTGTGTTATATTGAAGATTCAATATCATAGGAGCATCAAAGTGGAGATAGGATGGAAATCGCAAGAGGGAACGAAATTTAAACGATATGTTGTCCATCTCTTGTTAACTAGTAAACTCAATAATTAGAGCTTAGGGAAAGCGTCCTATTTTGTTCTCTTTTGTTCTAGATCTAGGTGGATCTAGGGAGATCTGTTTATGTCCACATTTACCGATTAATCCCATAAAAAAATTGGCGACCATACTAGGGATATGACTCCCTTTTGATTTTTTTCTTCCCATTTTCTTTTAGCCTACCTTCCTTTGATTAAATTCATTCTCTGAGTCTATGGGTGATCCATTGGGATCTCTGGATCTGAAAGTTCAATTAGATTGTTTGTCTTTATCCCATTTGTTTCCTCATCTACAGAGATTTTCGCACTGTACCACTTTCAAATCTTACGGTGAACCTCAAATGTCGGACTCTACTTGTCCAATATAGTGCGGCGACGTCGCACTGTGTCCCACTAGTAGCCTGCGACGACCTTATCGCATTGCACTATGTCCTACAACCAACCTCCAATGACTCCTATAGGATTTGTTGGAGTGAGTCAATTTGTCTTTTTCACCCATATTTTCCTCAGAGGCCTGGCGTGGACTTTTGATCTTAGAGTTTGATTGATTCATGGGTTTAAATATTGCTTGTGATTGGTTTTCAATGATTGAAAGTCTTTCTTTGTGATTTTGCAAGTTTTTTCTTTTGAACTTTGTCACAAGGATATAATATTTGGATCTTTGATCTGTGTGCTTGTTTGACAAGGGGTATTTGATTTATTTAAAGTTTTGGATTCATTTTATTTTCCATATTGGTTGTTGGTTGAGAAACACTTTTTGTTTGCATGTCACAAAAGGTTTTCTTATCATTTTTATTTTTATCTATATTACGAGTTTGATTTGGGAATTGTGTTGAGAGTATCTTGATTTTATTGGATTGCATTTTTCTTTCATCATTGCATCCCTAAATTGATTTGGGAAAGGAAGAATTTAATTCATTTATTATTTTTAGTAATCTTTCATAAGAAATTTTTTTCATTCAAAATATTTGTTAAAGAGAATAATTGGAAATGTTTGTAGTTCATGATTATTTGGAATTGTGTTCATTCGAAATTAAGAAATTGCAATTCGTAGATTTTGTACTTCAAGAAAAATACCTTCTCCCTATTGTAATTAGAGTTCATTGAATTGAAATATTTCACATTCATATCTTCTTGCATTGTATTGGGTCAAGGTCACAACATCATCGGTTTCATTCCCATCTCCCTTTTGAGTAAGCAACAACCTCTTTTAAAATACAATGTAAATTTAAAATTTATTAGCAAATTTTATTTTCTAGGGATCTTTTTCACCAACATTAGCTAGGATAGCTCTTTGGAATAGGTTGTAAGGCACACTCTCCAAAGAATCAAAACACACAATAGTATCTTGTGATAGGGAGCGTTCAAATCCAATTGCTACATTTTGTCCTGGTAAGCCCTTCTAACACAAGGGTCAATCATGAGGTCGCATTGCGATTGGCAGAGTTACTCACCTTTCTTTGTTAGTCTTGGTATAGATATTGCGCGTATTATTGGGGGTCACTTGGAGGTATACCCATGATTATGTGTGGGAGCCTCTCGAGTTGATTTCGGGCTAGGTACCCTGCCTTTGTGCATGGATCGGACTGTCAAATATTTTCCCAGGCATCACTATTGTAGTTGGTAACCTTAGTAGCCTATCTCTCTAGGGTATTTAAATGAGGTGACTGTGGAGGGGAAATTCTTCACGGTACCTAGAATCGACATTGGCCAAACTCACTCAGGCTCCTTGGAGGGTATACCCATGATTATGTGTGGGATATTGCACCAGGGTGTAAGTCCATTAAGAAAGTCACCAACGTAACTTTTCCACCCTCTTTATCCCATCCCCTTCTTGTCTTGATTTTGTGACGTTGGATTTCATCACCAACTAGTGACCTCGAAATAAGAAGGTTTGTTTGCTTGGTTCGATTTCTAGATTTTATTAGTGAGTGTTATTTTTTTTCTCTAGTTGGCCATAGATTTGTTTTCGTTCTTTACTTGGTTCATCCAACATCGACCTTCGTCGTTCACGTAGGATGCAAGGGCTACCCCCGGAAGATCCAAAAGGTTACCAACCTTTGCTTCCTAACTCACCAAAAGGATCTCCTGAGGGAGTAGTCAATAATGAAGTAGCTTCTGAAGTTGGAAGCACACACTCTTTGAAAGGATTTCAAATTTTTTCAGATTCCTTAGAGGCTTTTTGACTTCCCCCCAATCCGTTATTGAGTATTAGACAAGACTCACATTTTCTCTAGATGAATTCATCAGGAGAAATTTTTGTTGTTGAGAGTACTGGAGTATCTTGTGGACCTAATGCAAGGTCTAGAGTAGACGATTCACTTTTTCAGAGTGAATCATTTAGAACCTCGGCTCACACTACCAGAATTTTTAATCCTAGTTCTGCACCTTTGACAGTACATGATCTTTATGGAAACCTAGAAGCAAGTCTGGATCAACCTATGAAATCGCAAATTCTTGAGACATATGTTATCTATATGGTACCTTTAGACCATTTTATTGTTACCACCAATAGTGTCACCGCAGTTTCATACCAATTATTGGTTGGTTCTCACTCGATTATTCCTCTCCAAATGGCCCATTCTACTATGGTCCCACAAGCTACGATTGTTTCTATCGGGAATGTGGTTGTCACCCAACCTCCTATTGGAACACCACTTCTACTTAGACCAAATCCACCACTTCCCCCTAGGTATAACTCTTTGAATACTTCCATTGCTATCCCTACCCAGAATCCAGCTGGAGGGTCAAAACGTTTTGTTCCTCCTAGGTATAATGTTGCTAGTCAGTTTGTCTCTTCACCTGCCCAGATTCTTTCCCGAGGGCCTTACATTCCTCCTCCACTTTTGTTAGGAGGATCTCATCATCCTGGCCCTAATCGCTCCAATCTAGTTGGAGGCATTAGTCATTCTGTCAGTTCTGGTTTCCAGATTCATGTTGGAGGGAAACCTCGGGTTAGGGCACAACCTCAACTTGGGGGGAAACCTCAAGTCGGAGTCCATAACCTAGTTTATGGAAAAAATGTACATGTGTTACAATATCAACCTTGAAATCCTCCTCTCTAAGAAAATATGCAACCCTCTAGGGGGAAACATCCTCAATTTAATTCGTGTGTACCCCCTAACCTCGTTCAACTTTATCTAGGTTCTTTGAATCCCACTTTGGGTCAAAACTTTCAATCTAATGTTCCTTTCCAAGGGAACATACCTAATCAACCCAACCCTATGGGCTATCTGCCTCAAAATTATCCACAACCAAATCTGTCAGGACTGTCTAATTATCTATAGACTACTTACGGTCCTACTAGTATACCTATGGGGTTTCCCCCTCAGAACTATCAGTTTCCTCAAGTGAACCAACAGTTGCCTTTCCTAGCCACTTTGGATTTACCAGATTTGTCTAGGATTTTGAATGACCCTATTTTTCATTCTACTTATTGACCCTTCATACCAGCCAAACTACCGTCCGACATTCCTAAATTTGATAGTCGAGTAGGAGAATATCCAAATAATCATGTTATGACTTTCCATATTTGGTGTTCATCCAACGCATTGATGGAAGACTCCATAAGAATGCAAATTTTCCAATGAACTCTCATGGATTCGGAAGCACAATGGTACATAGAGTTACCGTGAGGATTCTTTAATGAATCTAACACCCTAGCCATGGCCTTTTTAACACATTACCAGTTTCCAATTCGATACGAGATAGGAACCAAAATTTTGAGTTATTTTAAGCAATCTTCTTCCACTCATATTTCTGATCACATCCATGAGTGGAGGAAGAGAAGACGGTTAATCAAAGTTCCCCTTCCTAATCAACTGTTGGCTGAGTGATTTATGAAATCACTCATTGGTCCTATAGCCCATGATGTTTCCATTGATGGTGTCGTCACTGAAGAGTAGGCAATTAGTCGTGCTCAGTACCTAGATCTCATTTATTCACAAACGAGAACTCTTTACGACTTGATCATTGATTCCCAACATCCTTCCATGAATCCTACCCCAACACCCCCAGCCACTTCTCATGCTATTGATGGTATGATTGGAACCTTTCATGCTGAGACTTAGTCTGCACATGCCAGTCACACCAATCCTTAATCTAATCATTCTAATGTACAGAGTACTCCTACTCCCACTCCTTCCTTCGGTAAGATAGCCGAAGTTAATTCGGTTCAATCCACACCTAACTGGAAAAACCAAAATAAAAATAATGGAAAGGGTAAGAATAAGGAGGACAAAAATAATAATCCACAATCTGAAAAGTATAAAATGCAACCCACTGATGAGAAAGATAAAAACACACCTCGTTACCCTTGTCTTATTTGTGGTGACAACCATTATATGAAACATTGTCCACGACGTGCTGAGGTCACTAAGTTCTTCCCAGGGACCGGGAAGCCTCCTACACCTGACATCTTGTCACAATTGTTTCTGTCTCAGTAGCAGGCCAAACTAGTCATTCATGACCAACCCTCTCATTCTACCTCATCTTATGTCCTTATGTGTAATGGTGAATCTAAAAAGAATGAAGTTGCAATCATGACTCGAGCCAAAGATTACTTTTCGTTGAAGGAGAAAGGAGATGATATAAAACCTTCGTTGGTTCAACCTTCTCCCCCAACTTCACCTCCCAATGGTCCTATTCATCTCGTACAACTGGGTCTCGATACATTTCTTCACCCTCCTCCCAAGGGCGTTGTTTGAAAGTCTCTGTTTAATCCTCATGCGTGTGCTGCCCAAAAATACAGTATTGTAGAAGACCTTGCCTAAGCACCCTTTGCGATGTCAGCTCTTGAAGTCCTTCAAAGTTGTCCCACTCAACGGAAGGCACTGTTAACGGCCATTGGTGGAATTGACCCTACCGACACCAATTTGATAATATTTGACTTGAAAGAACATGATCCAAGGCTTCCTCCTCAGTTATCATTTCAGATCCAAGTTGTTGAAAACAAGAATATCTATAGAACCATTATTGATGAAGGAGCCTCGACTTGCATTATATCTGTTACTTGTTGGAAAGATATTGGCTCTCCTAACCTCACCAAATCACACAATACACTTAAGGCCTTCAATGGTATATGTTTTAAACCTTACAATGTTCTTCCTTCATTGTTTATTATGTTGGAAGGTAAATCGGTCAATGTAGAGGTTGAGGTCTTTGATGCACCTCTTGATTATAAACTTCTACTTGGTCGTAGTTGGATTGATTCCACGTGTGCAGTTGTGTCTACCCTTTTTCATGTGTTATGTTTCCCATACCAAGGAAAGGTTGCTATTGTCGCCAACTAGCCTTATTTAATTTCGATTCTCGTACTAGCAACGTTCCTTTTATCTTGAAGACACCTCCTGATTATGAGAATGTTGGTGTGGGCCTCTTAAAATATTCAATCTTGATGGGTACATTTCCAATCCCACCACCCGATATACCTCCTCCTTTTTTCACTTCGATTAACATGATCTCCACTACTGTTCGTGAAACCCCTGAGTCATATGACCCATGGGTAGTACCTAGCTCTAGTGATTACCTTCGTTATAAAGACATAATTCCTTTAAGTCCATTCGAATCTTCTTATCAAGCTATTCAATTGACAACCCCCTCTCCTCCTTCTCTCTGTGATTCATCTTCGGATCCATTTCATGTGATATTTCCTACTAACTATATGATCATGTTAGTCATGTCTATGGAAGACACTCCATGGCATGATGGACATCATCATTCTATCCTCTTCCTAGAAAGCGATACCATAAACATCTACCAACGGATTTCGACTCTGTCGACCGTTGTTGTTATTTCTTCAGTTTCTGAGTCAACACACAATGTGTTGTACAAAGGGAACTTGAGTAACATTTCACCTACCATTCCTCTCAACATATCAATTAAACCTAGAGTCATAGAAAATGTTCATATCAGTGCCTCATAATCTACTGATGAGGTCCACACTTATAAAGCCTTTTTTCAAGAATTTTGTGACGGTTTTTCCTGGAGTTATGAATAAATACCAAGTATTGATATTGATCTCGTTGTGCATGAGATTAAAACATATCCATATGCTAAACCCATTCAGCAGAGACCTCTCCTAGTCCATCCACGTAAAGCCATTTCTATCAAGATTGAAGTTGAAAAACTTCTTAAAGCCGACTTTTTCTATCTCATGTCTTTGACTAATTGGGTATCCGATCTTGTTCTGGTAAATAAGAAACAAGGTATGATCTGTGTTTGTGTAGATTATAGGGACATAAATAAGGCTTATACTAAGGACAATTACCCGACCCCTTTCATTGACCAGATCGTTGATGACTGTTTCAAGAGTGAAATATTCTCCTTGATGGACGATTTCTACGGCTATAATCAAATTGATATTTTACCTTCGGACCAAGACAAGACTTCTTTTACTTTCCCTTGGGGAACCTTTGCCTACCAAAAATTACCCTTTGGTCTCCAAAACGTTGGTATGGTCTTTCAGCACACTGTGTCTTATGCTTTTCATGATATTAAGCACATTGTAAAACCCTATCTTGATGATATCCCAACTCATTCCATGTGTCTCCAAGATCACCTGACACATTTAAGGGCCATTTTTGTACACTGTCGTTATTATCGCATACATTTGAACCCACACAAATGTGTTTTTTGTGTGGATTCCGACCGACTTCTTGGTTTTATCGTTTCGATACATGGGATTCGAGTAGATCCCTTGAAGGTTGAGGATATTCTTAATCTACCTCCTTCTTCCACACTACGCCAACTCCAAAGTTTGCAAGGGAAGGAAATTTTTTTACATCGTTTCATCCCCAATTACGTTGAACTGACGAAAGGATTTACTCGACTACTCAAGAAAGGTTATGAGTTTGTATGGGATGATACTGCAAACAAATCCTTTGAATCTTTGAAACTTGCCTTAACCCATACAACATTATTGTTTCCCCCTGACTATAGCCGAGATTACTTCCTCTACTTAGCTGCTTAAGACTCTACCATTGTTATGTTCTTAGTCCAAGAGGATGATTCACATGAAGAACATGTGATATACTATTTGAGTTGGATTCTTATGACTAGTGAGACCAAATACCTACATGTGGAGAAACTGGCCTTGGTAGCTGTCCAATATGTCCAACGTTTTTGTCATTATATCTTATTACGTAGGACCAATGTCATTTTTTATTGCAACGCCATGCAACATATCCTTACTCAACAATTGTTGGGGGGAAAGTACTCCAAATGGATAGTGATTCTCCATGATTTTGACTTGGAGTTTGAATGCGCTAAGTCAAAGAAATCTTTGGTTTTTTCTGAACTAATACGTGACCTTCCCTCTACTGAGACAGAAAATGTGGCAGAGGATTCCTTGCCCGACGAATCCCTTTTTCTGATTAGTTCTGATGACATATGGTATAGAGATATTATTATCGATCTCCATACTCAAAAATTTTGGCCTTATCTATCTAGTACATATTGTTGTCGTATACGGTATCAAGCCCGTTAATACATCATCCTCGATTATACCCTTTACTGTCATGGTATTGATTCTATATTTCGACGATGTCTCACCTACAATGAAGTTGAGAAATCTTTGAATGATTATCACTCTGGAGCATGTGGCGGTCATATGTTTGGGTATGCCACTACCCAAAATATCTTACAAGTAGGTTATTTATGGCCTTCTTTGTTTAAAGACTGCATTATTGCTATCCAGAAATGCCATGCTTGCAAAACTTATAATAACGAGATAAGATCTCATCCTGCTCCCTTACATCCTGTAGTTTCCATTGGTCTATTCACCAATTGGAGAATTGAATTCATGACATGTAACCCTCACTCGGTCGGGAGGCATGGATACATCATTGTAGTTGTGGATTATTTCACTAAATGGGTCGAGGCGATGCCTACATTTGATAGCACCGGGAAAACTGCAACATTGTTCATATTCAATCACATCATTACTAGGTTTGGTGTCCCTCAAGCCATCGTTACTGATCACGGTAGTCATTTTTGAAATTTCATGATGTCTGAGCTTACTAACAAGTTGGTTCTTCGCCATGAAAACTCAACCCCCTATTATCCACAGGCTAGTGGCTAGGTTGAAGCAATCAAAAAAGTCCTCATTACTATGCTTCGACAGATGATAGGAATTCATAAGACAAATTGGCAAACGATGTTTTTCTCAGCATTATGGGCCTATCGTACATCCATTAAGTCTACCAAGGGATTCACACCTTTCCAGTTAGTATACAATATTGAAGCAATTTTTTCGATTGAATGTGAGATACCATCTTTGAAACTAGTCGTTGAACTTCTCCCTAACACCTCTGCTGAAGAGGAGCGTCTTTTGTATTTGATGCAACTAGATGAAACCAGTTGTGATGTCACCTTAGTCATTGAAACTCAAAAGAAACGTGTTAAATCCCAACATGAAAAACATGTCAAGCCACGTGTTTTTTCTGAAGGTGATCTAGTTCTTCTTTACGAGCAAGATCGTGATTTGCTAGGGGCCGGTAAATTCAAGCCCATGTGGCGGGATTCTTACATTTTCAAACGAGTATTGGAGAAGGGAGCTTATGAACTAGTTGATTATGATGGAATCCATTTGAGTGAACCCAAAAATGCGCTTTACTTGAAGAAGTACTATGCTTAAATCATTTTTTGCATGAGTGCTTGTACTTTTAGTGTATCATACTCTTCTATTCTTTTTCGTTGTTTGGTTTCAACCTTTATCCTCTTACCTTGCATTGTGCTTGTTTTCTAGATGTTGGTGTCTTCACTACCCTACCTTGGCTTCGCTGATGGTGCTAGTCACAGTATTTAGAACTTAGCATCTGCTACTTGGGCAATCTATGCACCTACAGATGAATTGATTAGTCTACATGGTGTTTTCCCTTGTCGTGCAACTAACAATATTGCAGAATACAATGTAGTCATCAAATTATTGACCAATGTTGTTTCACTTGGAATACATAATCTTATTGTATGAATCGATTCGCAGATAATAGTCCTACAGTTGAGTAGTGTTTACTCCATTAGAAGTCCTACGTTGTTAAGGGTATATTTATGAATTCACCTCTTGGAACGTCATTTTGATTACATTGAATATCAAGACATTCCTAGATGTCTAAATACATTAACATATGATTTGATTAATTATGTGTTAGATAGACATTTGAGAAATTTATAAAATCCAATCACACTTTGTATATACAACAAGTAATCTGGTAGAAGCCTCATATATATATAATGATTAAATTTTACAAAAAATGTTTTTGTCCGAAGAACAAAATATCAAAATTGTGAAGCACATGGATTCATATACAATAGAGCATCAAGGATGTTGCTCACTATAACATGCGACTTCTCATGCTACTCTACGGAGCAATCGACTTATGGAAGCAGACATGCCCATTGTGTGGCACTGGTAATGCCTTGGGATATAATCTATAGAGGTATCTTGGATGTTCATCGTGAGTCCCTCCAAATATTGTTCTAAAGTCTCAAAGTAAACGACATCTACTCCTGCTATGTCTCCTCTC
The DNA here is from genome assembly GCA_000966675.3 of Picea glauca. NCBI lineage: Eukaryota > Viridiplantae > Streptophyta > Pinopsida > Pinales > Pinaceae > Picea > Picea glauca. The sequence goes on along the minus strand of JZKD02S0636433.1, from coordinate 407,229 downwards.
TCCCCTCTCCTTTGGATAGGGGATGAACTAGGAGGACGATAAGGTCCCACATATTCATCATCAAAGAGCATTTGGTTAGTCATCAAATAAACAACATAAAAAACATTTTATATCATTAAAAATCACAAAAACATCATATAAAAAAAATGTCCTTCTTACCTATGTATCCCCATTGGGAACCCTCGAGACAAGATAAGTATGGATCTCCTCAGAAGTCTAGCCCAACATATTCATAGTTGTTGAATTCTCAACCAGTCAAAGAAGACATCATTATATCTAATGATAGGATCGGCTGCATGTCATGCCATGAGGTCGACCCACCTCTTCATTCTCAGATCCTGTGGGGCAGGTATACCCCACTCTACCTGTAAGCGCAAAACTGGGACCCTCTCTAGGAAGAAGGATACCCAAATTGACCCATATCCAAACTATTTCATATCACCACTCCTGCACTTGGTCAGTCATTTTTTCATAATTTTGAGAACCCCTTCACACCAGTTGAAAAATCGAGGCTCCATACACTCCAGCACATACTGAAAATATCTCTTAAGAGCCATATTGGGAGTTTCACTCCTTTCCATGTGTGTGATGGTATAGAGGATGGTCCATTGAGGAAAGTCTCAGACATCTCTTATAGTGACTTTACCGCTATGCTTCTGAGTACCTGACACATAATGTGCACTGATATAGTGGTTCATAGGCTCGTCGCCACGGTGCCACCCCTGCTACATGTAAGTGTTACTTGGGACCCATGGCAAGATAGCCTAGTTAGGAAGTATATATCCTTGATATCTATCATAAGAATGTGAGCACCCACATGAAATGCCTTCTCGTTCACATCCCACATGTGAACTAGGTACTCGAGTAATCTCAGTTGGGCCCTCATACCCTGGATCTTAAAGAATTTCAACAACCCACATTGCTGGAGGGACATTACCATTACCGAGTCATTCCTGAAAAATTAGTCTACCTCCTCGTGCTCTCTTTCATGCCATTCCAACATTTTGAACATGGAAAACCTACAATGGAACCATAAAGAGAGATTAGCATCATTATCTTCTTCCCTAGAGAATTTTTATTGACATTTTCATCTTTAAAAACTTTTGGGGCTGCTCATGTCGCAGGCTAGGTCATTTGCACAATGCAGAGTCGTCGCAAACTAGCTATAAGGCCAACTACGAGGATTTTAGATCATCGCAAGGTCCGATATAAGGCACATGCAATGACCTTCGCGCATAGGTACCCTCAAATAATTAACTCAAAAGTCTATTTTTAACCAATGAAAAAACAATTTAATCCATGGAAATATGGAGGAAATGAAGATTACCCATTTTCTGGAAACGGTTCATCGAATGATCAGTCGTGCCCTCCAGAATCTGTTGTTGAAAATCAAGGTAAAAAGGCGATTTGGAGCAAGATTTGGGTGAAATGACAAATGAAATAGTGAAATGAGGTTTTTACCCATTTTTATAGATTTTTTTCACTTTTTCATTTGTATTTTATATTATTTTATATGTTTTATCTAAACCCTAAACTCTTAACAACTTTGAAAGTGTTTGAATTTTGCAGATAAAAAGTCTAGGAGTGAAACGCTGGAACAAGGATCCGTTTTTGGTTTGTTTTTATACATTTGTCGCATGTACAGATCCTTTTAGGTTTTTTCAGGAAAACATTTGAGCTTAGTTTTTGTTCTTTCTCGTGCTCATAAATCAATGAGAATGTAACCAAATATACTTTTATCGCTTCTTAGGGATCGTAATGGTAACACAAAAAATGAAACCTATGGAGTATCCTTTAATCTCTTTTCGCACTCCACAAAAACAAAAAGATTATTGAACGACCTTGTTCTTTTCATGCTCATAAAATTATTTGAAGAAAAATTTTGATGAGTGGTAGGTTATCACTTTTTTGATCTCATCGGATCAATTTACGAAAAAGGAACTGATGGAGTTCTCTTTGAGTGTTTATCAGACTCTCTAAAATTGAAAAACCCCTGATTTTTCTCTCTTTGGACTCATTAAACAAACATCGAAAGACCCATATGGGACCAAACCACTCCTTCTTAGGGTTCATTAAACATACTCCAAGGGACTCATCTGAAGGATAAGATTACATCAACAAGCATATGTTATCCTCCTCAAACATGCATAAAAATAAAGAGGTACTCACCAGAAATGGTGGGGGGGGGGATTGGGAAAGGAATGTGTCTCTATATTTGTGTTAGTGGCAGTAATAGTCACTCTTGAACATGGCACCCACCTTAATCATTGTATCCGGGTTGGGAAATCCATTTTTCTCTCGTTTGACCATCCACAAATTCATATGTTGGGTCCTCCTTGAGTCAATGTTTCCAAGACCATTGTTGTTTCATTCATATGTTCAAGAGAATTCCAACCTTAATAAGCCTTCTATTGATTTGGTCATATGCAATTATAAATTTTCTACCATGTCGACCTTCCCTGGGTTAGCTTCAAATAACTTCACACTCTAATTTACTTCGAATCTATTACTTATTTCACATCACTGATGGGGGATACATTAAGGCCCTTCTGTGATGAGTCTTTTCATGTTGACTTCAATTCATTATCCAGGAACGCGACATAGAAATCATTTAGTACCTTAGAGACTACATGCCTCAATGGCAGGTTTCTTTGCTTCCAACAGTGGGTTCACATCATTGACCCCTGTTTGGGATATTTCATTGAGTGTTCGACTTCAACTCATTTATTCACACTTGTTGGATTGTACTAGGGTACCTTGGGAGTCATTGACATCAATGGTGATTTTCCCCGCACTTGTTAACAGTTCTCATCATTAACCGATAATCGAGTGGTTTCTACAATGTTTGACTTCAACACTTGTAATCACATGGTTAGATTTGTACTTAAGGATGATGGAAATGAAGACCCTGGACCTTTTCATTCTGGTCCAGGTTGTGATGGAGTATTCATGATTATCATTGACACATAGATGCAATTTGTATGTCTTATGGCTATGTCCGAATTTGAGTCATTTTAGAGCATAGATCCACATTCTATTACTAGTCGCTATGCCGATTCACAATGACATGGATCCACAGTGTATATTTGGTGGCCATGAATCACTTGACATTTTGTAATATGAGTATGGGAATTCCTACCTCAGATGATGGTATATTATTATGTTGATGCTTCATTGTTTGCAGGTTCCCGATCGGTGCGCTCCTTGTTTTCGACAAACACATTCTACAAAGTATTTCAACTGTCATGAGTTCCGGATTCATAATTTGGGGAGAATCCTATTACACATTATTTTTTTCATGCTAGTGATCCATTGAAAACATGTTTTTATGTTTCCAAAAAGAGTCTTTCTCCATGAGGAAGGTGACTGGATTTATCTTCTCAAAAACCCTATTAAGGAATTTCGTCGCAGGCTGCACTATACCTAGGGTGTGATGATGCCTGATCGTCACCCTATACTCTAGAGTTGGATTGCGACATATCCATAGGCTGAACTATAGCTAGGGTGTGATGATGTCAAAATACTAAGAGAATGTCGAACTTCACAAAATTTCTAGAAGGGGATCTTATAGAAGATGAGGTGGCCTCCAAATAGTTTGGATCTTACTCGCCTCTTTGATTTGGTGGGATCATCCTAATCTCCTCAACCATGTCTCTTTCACCCTATATAAGGAGGAATCTCTTATGGAAAAGGCTAAGTTTGAATAGGATAAGAATTGGATGAGGAATTCTACTTCAACTCATACTTGAGAGCTCCATTTCAATTCATCAAGTCATCGTGGATATTCTTCATTCAAGTTTGGCGAAAGTGTGTGTGTTGGAGAAAACGGCCATCGAGAGGGGACCTTATGACATCAAGTCTTTTCTTGTAATCTCCACTTTCATTTTAATATGATACAACAATATGTTTCTTTCCCATAAAACTTGTCTTGTTTTATTGTATGATTCCTTGATCACATACATAGGTTCTTGTTGAGTTCATTGTATTTATTTCACTTTGCTTGGCTTGTGTTCTCTTGCAGATTCAATATCAAAGGAGCATCAGAGTGGAGATAGGATGGAAATGGAAAGGAGAAATGAAATTTAAATGGTATTTTGTCCATCTCTTGTTAACTAGTAAACTCAATAATTAGATCTTAGGGAAAGCGTCATACTATGTTCTGTTTTGTTCTAGATCTAGGTGGATCTAGGGAGATCTGTTTATGTCCTCATTTACCAATTAATCCCATAACAACTGGGTGAGACCTAGGGTGAGGATGGGTGAGAACTAGAGCCTTCATGGGTGGGGCCTGAAGGATGGATTTTGCTTCCATTGTGAATTGGCATACCTACAACTAGGTAGTAGGATGATGCATGTTCACATGATCCTGGATGGATTCCTTTAAGACACTGATAAAACATTCAAGGAAAAATGCATTATATAATCCCTCAGTCCTAATAGCCAACTGTTCAAATGTCATGATGAAATCTATGATTGATCCAGTTTGGCATAGTTTGGTGAGTCTACCCAAAAAAATTGACTCCCTTTCAAAACAGGCACAAATTGCTTTAGTGAACATCGTCCAAGTGGGTATTCCTGGATAACATTTCTTATGCCACTTCCACCACTGCCATCTTTCTTGATCTAGGTACAAAAACCCGACATGGATTTTGGTTTCATCATCCCAAATATTATGGAGAGAGAAGTATTGTTCCATTTGAGAGACCCACCCTGTTAGGTTGGATCCATCAAATTTATGAATGTCAACTTTGGGCACCTTATTCCAAGAGCGTGGAGAACCCCAAGGGGACTGGGAGGAATGAGTATGCTCATAATGGGAATTTTGAGAGTCCTATGAATTGGGATATTCCTTCTTACCTTTTGTGAATGGTTTCATGGCTTCGCGTACTACTGTTTGGACTTCAACATGGAGGGAGTTTTTTACTTCTGTTCTTATGGTATCCTAGATGGATCCCATGTGCAGTTCTAAGTTGGAAAACCTAGTCTCCTAGTTATCATGGGTGTGAGCTCGGGTGGTTGGCATGGTAGAGGCTTAGGTAGTATATGAGGTGTTGGGATGGAAATTGGGACCACAAAAAATGGGGTGTACCAGGGTGATCAAGACAAGGAGAGGAGTCCAATGGGATAGGTGTCAAATAAGGGTGTCTTGGAAAGGGGTTGGACCATGGAGAAAAAAAAAGGCTTAAAAATGAAAGGAACCACTGCGATCAGAATGAAGAGAGGAATGCAATGGAATAGGTTACAAATAAGGGCACTGATGGGCCCCGGACTTTTTTTCCTTTTACTCCTACATATTTATACTCTTCCCTAAATACTTCTGTAGTGGCAGGATTCCCATGTTCTCGATAATAAAAAATGTTGGCAGGGAGTGTTTCTGCAGCTAAAAAATGGACAAGGGCCAATTTACAATGCAATATATCAGTGATTGTCATCCCAAGGTTAGGGTTTGCAGGGTTTCTATAGTAAAGGGTTTTCCTTGTGCTATATATCTCTTATATACGTTCAGGGTCCAACAATAGTACTCGACCCAATATCTCCGGGAACCAAATAAGGAGGCTAGACTATACCCTTATCCGTACTACTCGACTACCCAAGTAATAGAGAGTCCCTTCCCAAGTGTTGTTCTTGGTGACACTATAGCACTCAGATGATCAATTGGTTTATCTATGAAGGGCTTCAATATGCCTAGGTCGATTTGTATATAGGTGTTGTCTAATGCACTACCACTCGAAGGGGTACCAACAAGGGTTACAAGGGTGGCCAACATATGTGTGCTTAGTAACCACTTGTATTACCTAAATGTATTACTCCCTGACTGCGGGTTTATACTTGTAACGACAGATCTCTGTAGTGTAAAGACACTGGAAAACATCTCTACCCTGAAAAAAAAATTACCACACAAGTATTTCCTGGGAAAGAGATCTGATACCACTTGCAATATTCCAGGTATAATATAGTATGAAGAACAAAAATATTTAGCAAGCAATGGCAGAAAAACAATGATATATCTTGAAGAATATCAAAATAATACCATAATAACACTAGAAAGAGCACCTTTATTAATGATATAAATGTTCACTTGACTCTTTAAGGGGGTAACCTTTAACATAGAAGAGATCTATTACAATAATATCCAAGAAACATATACCCAATTCCTCCTAATCGTATTTATACTAATTCTACCTTCTAATAAAATTTATAGAGGAAGTGCTTGCTAGAAGCGGAAGCTTCTATTAGGTTTTCTTACATTGACTTATTCTCCTTTATTGATTAGGAATTATTAACTAATGTTTTCCTTTATTACATACAAAACATATCCTACTTAGTAATGAACCATGGATATGGTTAGGACCAGATCCTAACATAACTAAAGTGATTTGAGCTAAGTTCCAAACTCAAACCTGTCTCCTTGAGTTGGATGAAGAAGGTTCCATTTGGTTATAGCCACAAGCAATCTTGGATCAACGAGAGCATTGTTTCCATTAGCGTTGATCCAAATTAATAAATCGAACGAAATGAAATCTAAAGTTATAACAAAAAAACGGACATGCAATGAAACTTGACTTCTATTAATAAATGAAATGTGATGAACTGTAAAAATGCAAACATAAACAAACTCACTCGAATGGTGGTAGCTTACATCTAAGAAGAGATGTAACGACTATGTGCATTTTCAAAAGCACATTACAATGATGCCAAAAGGAATTTTTATCATAAAGAAGAAATTAGGAAACCCTAAACACCCAAAAACCTAAACCTACGAGATGAAATGCCAAAAGGATTGTTGGCCTTGATGGGGTTAGTTGGCATGCCAGCTTCTCAAGGTCATAAATTTTGCATACGATCTTAGTTTGGCACGCTTGATATCCTGTTGGAAAGGTATAAAAAATAAGTATACATTATAGTTGGCCCAGACAATTCCTCTCTTTTTTTTCTAGGAGTTGTCATGCCAAAAAATGTTGTTTAGTGCCTCAAAATGGCCCTGGAAGTTCAGGACATGAAAAAGTGTAGAAAAACTGCCAAAATGAAAAATAGTGCTTTGATCCAGTGGAATAGGTGAGTGGACATTGATATCCATATGGATCAATCCTCCCCCCTTAGGAACCAATGGTCTTCATTGCATTGAGTGCCCCCATAATATTCAGAAACGTCTGGTGAACTTGGCACTAGCTGAGCCACTCTCCTTGGTGTAGGAGTTGCCTTTCTTTGAAAACCTGATAAATATGGATCCTTTGTTGGTGACTTCCCTTAACCTATGTGTCCATAGTATGATCAATGGTTTCATGTTCTATACATTCAGGTTTGATCTATGTCGGTTTCAATTTCTTTTCTATCTCTGATGTATCCAATAATGGTGGAAAGTATGCTTGAAGGAGGTCCACATTGAACACTAGGTGTAAGCCAAGGAAGGGGGGAATAATTATATCAAAAGAATTGTCACCCATAATATTGGTGATCGTGTAAGGACCATAGTAAAGTGGGCAAAGATTCTGATGGGGTCCTATAAGGCACTCCTTCTACAAATGGAACCAAACCTTGTCTCACACCTGAAACTTGTGTGGCACCCGATGTTGATCATGGCGCTGCTTGTACTTAACATTGGATTTATGCAAAATATCATGGACCTATTGGAAGATATGATGAATCCGTTCAATAAAATTGGTGGCTGTTTTTGCCTCAGACTAAACATGGCAAGATTCTTTCTGTGTGGTCGCAAGGGGTAGTGCAACATCAATGGGACCCAATGGTTGAAATCCCATCCCCACTTGAGAGGGGTTGTGGTCAGTTGAGATATGGATAGATTTTTTGTAGCTATGCTGGACATAGGGGAGACTCTCATCCCATGTGTGTAGATTCTTTGAGTTTTACATGTGCAAGATATGCATGATCGTCCTCTTGACAACCTCCTTCTTGCCATCAATTTTGGGGTGGAAGGTAGTGGATTTGGTGAGCTTGGTGTCCAACGGTGACCAGAGGCTTGACCAAAAATGTTCTTAGGAACCTGTTGTTTCACTATGAGATGATGGTCTATGGTATCCAAAAATGTAACCAAACCCATTCAAATAAGATATTTCCAGTGGCCTTTGTTGTGATACTATTCTTGCAGGTTGTTGGAATGTCCATATTAGAAAATCAATAAACCACCACAAAAATACAGTCATATCCCTGCTTGGTTGAAGGAATTCCATACATGTAGTCCATCAAGATGGATTCCCAAGGACTTTCAGGAGTAGGCATACGGGTGTACATGCCTTGCTTCTTAATGGTTGGTCTGGAAATATCACGGGCAGTGCAAGACCATATGTACTTGCTAACTTTCTGTCGAATTTTCAGGCAATAAAAATACTTCTGCAACATTGTCATTATATTTTCCACAACAAAGTTTCTTTCCATTTTACTGTACTGAGATTCCCAAAATCAGCGTCACCTGCTCACTTGAAGGAACACAAAGATGGCCTAGATGGAACAACAATTTGTCCTAAAGATGAAAGACAGTGATGAGCATTCCTGCGCCTAGATTCTGGTAAGTGGTTGCAATGTTAGGATCTCTCTTGTAGATTTGGGGCCACCCAGAGTCCTCATGTTCACAAGAGTGGAGCCCCATGGTTAATGATGCAAATGGAGGTCGACTAAGGTAGTCAGTGATGTGATTGGTTCTCCCTATCTTGTATTTGATTTTGATATGAAATTGTTGCAAGTATGTGGACCACTTTTTATGGTGGTCATTCTATAATTTTTCATGTGTTTGCATGAACTACAGAGCCTTGTGATCAGTGTGGATGATTTTCTCCTTCTCGAGAATGTAATGCTTCCATTAGATATAGGATTTTACAATGTAATGCATTTCTTTGTCATAAGTGGGGTAGTTATGGATGGAATCTTATAGTGTCTCACTATGATAAGCCACTAGATTACTATGTTGAGTGAGAACTACGCCCACAACATAATATGAGGCATCTATCTCAATCTCAAAAGGTTGTTGCAGATCAAGTAATGAGAGAATCGGGGTTGAGCACAAGCGATGTTTCATATCATCAACATATTTCTTTTGCGATTTTCCCCACACAAAATTTTCTTTGCAACACCCTTGGTCACTTGGATGAGGGCCCATGTGATATGGGAGAATCCCAACATGAACCTACGATAGAAATTGGCAAGTCCTAAGAAACTCTAGATATTATTTAGTGTGGTCAGGAAGGGCCTTTCATGAATGACCTGGATATTGGTTGGATCCACATGCACACCATTCTCATCAACAATGTAGCCTAGGTATTGGACCATGTTCATGCCGAAGGATCATTTTTCCAAGTTATCATATAGCTTGTGTTGCCATAGAGTGTGAAGGACCTATTGAATATGTTGCAAGTGCCAACTCTTTCTAAAGATGAGGATATCATCTAGATATACCACCATAAAATAATTGGTGAATGGATGCCAGATATCATATATAAACCTCATGAAAGTGGTTGGGGAATTAATCAAACCAAAGGGCATGACCAACCATTCAAAAATACCTTCTTTGGACTTGAAAGAAGTCTTCCACACATTAGTCTGTTCTATTGGGACTTGTTGGTAGCTGGACTTCAGGACACTCTTACTGAAGTACTTGGCTCCCTTGAGATGGTCAAGAAGGTCATAAATTCAGGGAATAGTGTACTGGTTACTAATTGTGATTTTTTTAAGGCCTTGTAATTAATGCAGAGTTGGAAGGTCCCATATTTCTTCTACATGAGCATGATTGGGTTTCTACAGGGTGAGGAGCTTGGTAGGATGTTCCCATTTTTTAGTAGCTCTTAGATCTGGCACTTGATTTTCTCATTTTCCATAAGAGAGTTATGATATACTGACCCACGGGGTAGAGGTGTGTCAGGAGTCATATCGATTGAATGCTTGACTTGATAGTGTAGAGGTACCCTAGTGGGTGAGGATAATATGTCTTTGTATTCCTCCACGACCTTTTCCACTTGCTTCTGCTTTGTTATAGAAATATTTGGCTCACCCCATACAACTTGCTTAGAAGGAATTTTCCATTTCCCTATGTAGATGTGAAGTCCCTTTTGCACTTTCCAAAGCTAAAAAATACAATTTTTCCACATATACGTGCCCTAACAGTATGACAACATGCGTATATGCAAGTTTCACCACCACAACCCACGCACATCAGGTTTTGTGCCCAAAATTAAATAATGGTGTTGGGTTTCCATGTAACATCACAAGATCCATGATCCTTGACCTTCCATATACTAGAAATGTTCTGACACAGCCCTTTAGTTCCATTTGAAGGTTATTTTTATCACACAATTTGTACTTTGATAGAAGGGAAAAGGGAAATGAAGACAAATTGATGTAACGGGAGACTATCCTATCAATATCACCTCAACAAGATGTCTCATTCTATTTAGGGTAGTAGGCCCATGGGAGACATCCCCGGTGACCTCGATTTTTGAGAAGGCAAAGGATAAAGGCCAAGTAAAAGGTTCCCTCTCACAAGACACCACCGATCAAAAAGTTCGGTTAAACAACCAATAAAGAAATGATAAACCAGAAGTGTACCTGTCCGGAACAAATAAATAGGAAAACTATAGATTTGCAAGAGTACTTGCTGGTTAGCACTTCATAAAAACATTGACTTTATTAAATGAAACAATTTGTTGAATATAATGAAGTAAACAAAAATCTTATAATAACAATTATTATAGAACAATACTTCACATAAAATGTCTTAAAACTAGCCTCAAAATGACTAAAAAACCATTCACCATTGAAATCATATCATTAGTATTTGGCAGAAGCATATAAGACAAACTATAATTCATCCTTTACAATTTCTTTATGAGATTTTAATGCTGCATTAAATGGTTGTAGCTTACTTTGGTAACAACAACAATCAAGTTGATGGATCAATCTAACCTAGGGTTAGAAGGTGTTAGTAGGTTGTTCAAAGATTTGGATATTTGAAGGTTGTGATCAAAACACTCAAGCAAGAGGTCTTAGACTAGTGCATTCATAGGGAAAATGGAGTCAACAAGTAACAACAAGACTTGAAAGAGAAATATGACAACAATAGAGCCGAAGACAAGAGGAATTTGATGGATGAAGTTTTGGTAAGCCAAGGCTTCAACTACCAAACCCTAGGGGAAAACGACTACTAAGGTGTAGGTAACCCTAGGAATTAGTAGGTTTTCCTCCTTATTTAACTCAATGATAAGATAAAATCATCTATGATGAAGGAAAAATACTAGGGTGTTGCAATGGCAAGGCCATAGCAATGGCTTCAAGAAAAATTGTTCCTTGGCACAATCTAGTAGGTAGATAGCAATTGGAACAAGGACAATAACATGTTCTTGATCCCTAGGGTTTGAGCTAGAAATTTCACAAATTAAAAAAATGTAAAGTAAAACACCATAACTATTCAAGTAAAAGAAGAATTGCAGAATTTTACTCACATTCACCAAGTATCATCAAAGCAAACCGTAGTTGTATACTTTCCACCAAGAAAAATGGCAATTTCACCAAAAATATCCCTCCTTCAACAAGTGTGCACCAAAATTGCAATCAAAAACCCTAATGAGGGCCGCAAATTTCATACCTAACACAAGTGTGAGTGAAATATGATGAGAAAAAGAGAGTTTTAGCTCTCTACTTATACCATACCAATGACCATTTTACTTTAGGAAAAAAAAGGCTGGCATGGCCAAATTTACATCAAAATACTATTTGACATTAACTGTCATAATTAAAACCCTAAATCAAGCATAAATGATGATTTCATGCCCTTTTAGGGTGATGTTAGGCCCTTTTAGGGAAACATTGACCTCATGGGGCAAAATGTTAGGCCTTCTTGGGCCTCAGGAACTTGCCACAAGTGCCACTTGGCACACAACTGCCTCAAAAAACCTCCACAAGCACTGGATGATGTCATGGGTGTCCTAGGTGACATCATGGGCCTTACAAGGCCTACGTCCTGGTGGAAAGGGCACAATCCCCCTGGGTATGGGTCTGCCAAGATGCCTCCGGTGGAACATCCTCCCTTTCTCCTGTGCAATCCTATAATCAGTCCATGCCCTCTGTTGGGGTCTCAACATCCATCTGGTGGGATTTTATCCCCATGGAGGTATGAACTAATCATCTCCCCATGTGTACCTATCCATAAGGGTACCTGTCCATCGGGTATGGTCCTGAAACATCAATAGATACTCCCTCCATGGGCTCATAGTTCACAGGGATCATAACAATGTTAATCACATCTAATCATCAAGTTATTAAACATGTGCATGAAACCCCCTTTACCCGGACCAGTGCTCAAATAAATTATACTAATCTACAAGCCAAGTTTGGAGGAAAATCCAGGACGTCTTATTGGGATAATGCTCACTGGATGTGGGATGTTTCCGAGAGAGATCAAATATAAGCCATGTGAGTGGATGAAGTGGCTAAGGGATTTCTGGGCAAGGGTGGCAGTGATAGAAAGGAAATGTATGGCTTACCTGTGGGTACCTCTGTAGAGGGTGAGCTACACCTATCATGGATGCAAATTTTTCCAAGCCGGTTTAGCCTTTTGTCTTTATTTTTATTTATTTTTCTTCAAGAATCTAGCTAGGGGACATTGCCTTGGTGTGGTGACTGGTGGTGGAAATGTTACCCACAAGAATTTCATGGAAATGAGAAGGCTAGCTCATGATGAGACTCCCTTTCTCTTGGTTATGTGACCAAGAGACACTACCCTGGCGTGGTGACCAGCTGCTGGTAGTGTCATACCGCTACATGCCCATGGACCTAATAGGTAGGCTCGTGATGAGACCCCCTATCCTCTAACTAGGTCTTGTTTTATTATTTTTATGGATCCTATGGTTTCTTGCTGAGAATATTTTTACTTCTTTCTCGTGGATCACTGGGAAAAGAATATCAAGGTTTCATTCTTTGGATTTTATCTTTTTCCAGCTACTTTTACCCTCTAGGCCTTTAGCCCCTTCTTCCCACAAGGTAAGGTACAACCCTTAAATATTTGGCCAACCCAATGCCTGGACCAGTGTAATGGGATAGATGAGCAGGAGAAATATGGAAAGTGGTAAATATGGTGGGAGAAGACGATGGTTTCTCATGAATCCCGTAGTGGAAACTCAAACCCTATGGGTACAATATTACTAGGGAATCCTATCATTCCCCCCAGATGTGGTCAAGTGGATAGGTATAATATCCAAGCACCCGTTAGAAGAAAAAATAATTGAATGCACATATTCAAAGGTTTTGAGGATTAGAGTGACACATACCATGATACTCATAATCATTACCTCATGGAGAAATATCCATCTTTGCTATAGGACCAGGCCAAGGTGACGGATGTTGTTGTTGCTGACAGAGTGGAGGCACTGAAGAGTGAAAATATGGGCCCTCCAGGGCCATGCTCAAGTCGATCTGGCTCTCAGTACTCCATGTCTAGGACTTGTGGGCCTTGAGACATAATCTCCTTAGTTATCCCTAAACTGGGGGATAACAACTATAAATGGGCCATATCTAAGCTATGGAAAAAGGGAAAGAATTCAACTTTGAGAGCAAAGTTACTCTGGAGAAATTATTCACTTCGTATTGAGTCTGCATCCCTTTGTCCTTTTAAGTCTGAACATAGTGTTCATCCCCCAAGCTCTTCCCTCTTTGATGGAGAACTGCATTGCTCCTCTTATATGAGCTTTCCTTTGGTAGAGGGTTGAAGTGGTGGAGGCCTAGATGGAAGGGACTTATCTTCTCGGTTTCAAATGTGCTGACACGGAAGTTTGTCATTCATACACTTTTGTTGATTACATTTTAATAGAAATACTCTTTTCTCTTCCAATTAATGTCTCACAAATATTTGAATTGTTATTCCATGGGCATATTTGTTATGAATATTGATGGATTATGCTATTACATGTGCTAAATTTATATATTATCACCATATTCTTGTGTATCTTGGTTGTTGAGGACAAGTTGTGGGTATATTTCTTTGAGTCAAGTGATCAACGGTGGACTTCATTGAACGTCTGGATGAGGTAGCTCTTTACCTTGTCTTGTTAGCATGTTTGTTTATATAGAATACTTGAGATTAGAGTTGATTTCTGTAGTCATTTCCATCTATTGTGGTTTACCCCATGCCATAGAGTGATTTTCATCATAACATAATTGGTGACCATACTGGGGATAGATATTCTTTTCGGGGTTTAGAGTGTTTTTCTCCTTTAATTACTCTCTGATAGATTGATTTTCCTTGTCGTATGAATGTTTAACAACCCTTTTTTCCTTTTATCTGAGTTTTCTTGGCCTTATCCTTTCTCTAGCAGTGTTTTGACACTTGTACGTGGGTTTTCCCTAGACAGAAGTGTATATATGCTAGATGTCCTTCTATAGGGAGCATACATTACGCCTCTTTTCTTTGAACAATCACGTACATCAACATTTTGATAATTTTGTTTTGGTTTGGTGGTTGTTGGGTGAGTTTTTATGGTTGCTGAGTCTTCTTAAGTCTCTATACTGACTGGTGAATACTTTCAGAATGATAGGAAACCTCTCTTTGGTTGAATTTTTGGGAAATTTTTCTTTCTCATCATCTTTTTCATTGGTTGTCCTTTCATCCTAGGTTGGGTGGTTTCATCTTGATATCCTTCTTGGTTTGTCTCTGATTTCTTACAGTAGGGTTCATATATCGAGTTATTTTTCAATCCTTTCGTTTCCATTTCTTTATATTGAAAATAAATATATATATATATATATATATACATTTTGCATGTTGGCATTTGATCTTTTGGGTTCTTATTATTGATCTTGATACATACTTGGAAAGATTGCATCTTGTTTGAAATTGCTGAGTTAAATTGAAAGTTGCATTTTTTAAAAAACTTATCATTTATTGAGAATTGAAGTTAGGAATTTGCATTATATTCATATCTATTTTATATGCTGAGTCATAACGTCACAAGTTTCATTTCCACACCTTTTGAGTAAACAGAGCCTCTAAAAGTGACACTGATAAATTTAAAATTGATTAGAAACATTTTTACTTTTTAGGGTGCACAAACTAGCTGAAGATTTAGAGCCTTGGAATAGGATTTTGTGAGTAAACTTCTCCAAGGCTATTAAATTCAACATATGTGTCTGACTAAGGGAGTGGTTAAATCCATTGTATAATTGGTCGTGTCAGGAGGCTCTGCTCACATTGGAGTTAATCACGAGGTCGTGCAAATTTGGTTGTGGAGATATCCCTCCAATACCTTCCTAGCATTAGAGATATTTATGGGGATCTATTCATATATGGGGGTATTTCTAGTACCTCTACCTCTATGAGAGGTGTTAGGATATTTAGACACTTAGGAGTTAGTTAAGATCTACTTGGTCTAATTCGTCATTAGGTAAAAGTGTGTTTCTTAGTGTGTTTCTTTAGTATGCATTTGTATGCATTTGTAGTTAGGAAATTTGATGATCATGATATGTTCCCAACATAGAGTGATCCGATGATTCATACTCTCCTCGATATTAATGACCATTGATACATGGATTAACACCTGATTGGTCCATGATATCTATTTAAAGAGCATGGAGGGTCATTTTCCGATGATAGATTGTGAGAAACTCCCTTGTAAAATCTCTCTCTAATCTTTTTCTTTGCACTAATAAACTGCTCCAAGTGGCCACGTTAGTTGGGGGCGTGGATGTTTCCCTGTAGGGGTTTTACCACATGAAAACATCGGTGTGTTGATATTTGATCCGGTTATGTGAGTGGTTACTGAAGGTGTTAATTCTTTGTTGGAATACCTGTGTTGTCGAACATGGTATCAGAGCCTGTTTGACGACCCACTCCTGTTGTAGATCAAGATCGTGAAGCCGAGTTTCCTCATATCCATTTTCTATCATTTTCATACATTTATGGGTTGACTTGACCGTTCCATTGTGTCCTAAGCACTCATTTCAGTTAGGAACACTTTTTGTTTCACTCAAAAAGGTTTCTATTTGCCCAAGATATGACCGTTACAGTCAGATCTGGAGGTATAAAGCTTGAATACACATTTTGTTTAAATTTTTGCAGAGTCGTATTTTGGTTTTATTTTGGTTTTGTTTTATTTATTTATGGGTTGCTACTCTTTTATATCTGTGTATGCTCTTTTCTCCACGCTCTGTGCGATCTCGGCAATTCAGAAACAGATAGGAAAAGGTGCATCTTCCGAGTAAGCTAACCGAGATCTAACCCTTGTTGTCATCGAGAAGCGAAATTTTTTTCTTGTGTGAAACTCCAAGGCCATATTCGACAAAAACAACACCCCCAATCCTCCTTCTGAACATTACAATATGTTTTGCTAGATCATTTGGTTAAAATTTTCCTTATTAAGTAAGAGTCCTTGAGTTCAAGTCTCTCTTTTGTTACTTTTTTGAAAAAGTTAATGCTAAAATTGTAAAGTGTATTTCACTTCAAGTATAAAAGTGAATCACTATAAGTAGCTTTAATATTTTAT
>JZKD02S0636433.1:335447-364306 GCA_000966675.3 Picea glauca | reverse complement strand
TTTCTCTTTGGTGTTTTCCCACTAATACAACTTATCCATTGGTGGCATACATGTTGTTTATTTTCTTCTTATATTTCCCTTATGCACTCTAGTTTAGTTTCTTTTATTGTTATTAGTTTAGTTCTTTGTTTATTTCTTATGCTTGATGTTTCTAACTCTTGCATTCACTACTATATTGTCCAACTAACCCAACTGGACTTGTAATCGTCCTTATTTTGCTCATTTAGGTCACGAAAGGGACGCAACAGATTGGTGACTCCACTAGGGAAAGGTATCAATTCCCCCCCCCCATTTGAGTTATTTTAGCACTTCATTTTTGTTTATTTAATTTGCAGGAACCTTACCTGGTCCATGCCTTCCTGCAAAAAAGCTAAATTCAGAGCTGAGTTGAGAGAATTTCATCTGAAATTTCTTTCACGACCATGTAACAGAAAGTGTGCAAGTCTTTTAACCCACAGTTGCGTCTTCCGAGCATGTGCACGAAACCCACTGTGTTTCTTAGCGCATTCTGCGCACTACGTGAAAAAATTCATTTTTAATTTTTGCATTAGCACCCAATGCGCCTCTGTCTATTTTGCGACCCGCACATCTTTCCAGAAAATCATACATTGTAAGGGTTTTTGTGATCTGTTGGAGGCCCATAGCCTTCTTAAGTTTGATTCTATGTAGATTGTAATATGAACCACACTTAGATTCCCTCTCCACTCGAAGGGTTATTCAAAACATAGGCACCTAGGGGGGATAAAAGTCATATTTATCCTCTTTTCTCTTTCATTTTTCCACATGGATGGATTTCTTTAATTAAAGTTAAGTTGGAATCATTATATATCACATATAAAACTTGCAATGGCACCATAAATTAGACGTCAATATTTGAGCATGCTCTTCTCTCGTGCCATAGAGCTATATTGAGAATCAGAAAAATGATTGAAGGAAAATTTCATCTCCCTTAAAAGGAAAAATCTTTAGGAGAGGACAACATCCCCCCTTGAGACTCCTCTTAGTTTATTTTTGAAACACATCTTAAATACATTCCCACATGCTACAAAGATAGGATAGTGTTGAAATTTACTTTCTTAGATTAAATCACTAGGGAAGTTTAAAGGTTTTGTAATGGGCCCATAGATGCCCACATGTCCACAATCTAGGATATTTTTGAAGATTTCTTATATTAAATCACATGAGGGAGTTAAAGGATTGGTAAGGACCCACATGTCCACATGCTAGTTCTCTAGGGAATTTAAAATTTCGCAAGGTTGTACCAATGGCATTTAGTAAATTAGGTAATCAAGACTTGTAAGGACCACACGAAGTCCACATGTAGCAAGGTGACACCTAACTTATTAAAAATTTGGCACATTTTCACTCATTCACACACAAAGTCACTAATCACTCACATAGTTTTATCTAGAAATTATGGAGGTTGAATTAAGTTTCCTCCAAAGGGATTCTGAAACACCCCACCCTTTTCTTGACTAGACTATCCACTCCCACTTAATTTCAACGAGATTGGTCCACACCCCCAATCTCACAAAAAAACACATCTAAAATCTTTCTAAAAACTCACTTAGTTTTCCTACACAGGAGGTGCCAAAAGAATTTTTTTAGTCTAGGTAGGATCTCGGGGATAGGCATCCAAATAACTCCCCGTTATCAGGTTCTCACATATTCAAATAGTAGAAGTTGTCAATTAGGGAACTTTAAATCCTCCAAGTCAATTTTTCCTACACCATAAGGTAGGGAGATAGCCATGAAGGGTTGAAGGCCGAGGTCTAGTTGTTCTGTGCGTCCCCCCTTGAGGCACCTACCTCTTGGACGGGACCCATCCCGTGACCCATTTCTTAGCCCAAAAATCTAAATGTTGCACTTTGACTGAGGTACCTAATGACCAAATTTTAGGACATCTACCAAGGTGGAAATTGTGGTCTGCAATTGCACCTTGATTGAAGTTTGTGTGGTTATTGGGAAATATCGCCATCTCTTTCGAGATATGCACCCTCTACCCCTCATTATAACTGATTTTTTCATCCTTCACTATTTCCTCTTCTACTAGCTTCAGACCCCACTGTTCAGTTCTTTTGGAAGATCCAGTGCTATTTGAGCAGAAGGATGTTACATATTTTAGGACATGAGCATTTGTTTTCTTTGTTCTCCCACACAGAAAAAATCCACCTATCCACATGTATGCTTCTTTATTGATTTATGTATGATTCTCTTGTGATTACATATGATTGTGAGATATATTGTGACAGGTTCAAAAAATTATAGCAAAGACTCTTGTTCATTTATTGCTCTCATCATCATTGTGCACACATCCACTTTGCTAGTCGGACATCATAGGGGACCCACAACATCCCCGTCGTTCCAGACGGTTGCTAAATCTGCCTCCCATTCCAGGGGGAGTTCCTGGTCTTTCCAACTCATCGAATCCACCTTGCCACACTCCTGTGAGTGCTACCATCTTAGGATCCTCTTTTCTTGGTTCCACTTTACTTGGGTCCACTTCCTAAGGTCAACCATCCACCCACTTTCCTTTACAAGGAAGTGGGGGGCATACTTCTTTCCCAGGAGGAAGTACAACCCCACCTAGGCCCCCTCAAGGGTCAGGGACACACAACACTCACATCATGGATAGAACTAACCCTCATCAGGGGTCAAGTACACAAAAAATTCCCACTATGACAGTATTTAACCCTCCACCACAACACCAGATGTGATACTTGGCTTCCCTCAATATACCGTATCTGACTAAGCTCACCAATGATCCTATTTTGCATGACCCCACGTGGCCTACAATGCCTACCAAACTCCCTTCAGACATCCCCAAGTTTGAATGAAAAGAGGGAGATGACCTGACCAACCATATCATGACCTTCCACTTATGGTTCTCTTCAAACAACAACATGGACGACTATGTCCAATTGAGGTTATTTCAATGCACACTCACTGGCCCATCAACCAAGTAGTATGTATAAGACAAATCTAGGTCCCATACGACCTTTGAATATTTGGCCAAAGCATTTTTGACCTTATTTCAACTACCAATCCGTCATGACAATGGTCTCAAACTACTCTCAAAGTTTAAACAAACCTCCACTACACACATCGTCGACCACATTCACGAATGGCATCGACGATGTAGTATATGAAAAGAAAAATCCACCAAGCAACAATGACTTAATTAGTTTCTCAAATCCCTTGTTTCCCTCCTTTTCAAAGATGTGGCTTCCACCTTCCCCCAGTCTGAAGAAGAAGCCATCAACAAGGCTCAATAGTTCGAGCTCATTTATTCTCAATCAAGATACTTATATACGGTACTACCTAACACCCTGAGACCCATGCCATTTAACCAGGACAAACCTGGGATGTCTCACTCTGTGAATGGATTGATTAGTACCATGACACACCACAATCCACACCTTCAACAACCACCTATGTATGAAACACCTCAATATCCACCAGTATATGGAGGACCCCCTTATTATCCTCCTCCCCCCTATCAACAACCATACCCTGTTCCCCCCCCTCCACCCATAAGTGGACCCCCGTCAGCCCCCATGACATGCCCAACTATTCAAGCTAGTTCTAGAAATGCCTCTACCTCTGCTTACACCCCAAGCACTAGTGAAAGAGCCATGCCTTCCTATGTACCCTATGGATCATTACCACAACATAATCCATACTTCCCATTTCCTAGTCCTCCCCAGCCCATTGTTTCTCCAAAAGGACAACCACATGCTGAGGTTAATTTTGTTCATCCCTCTCTCGTTCAGCAATATCAAAATTTTGAATACATGAATACAGCTAATCTGACCCATCATTCGAATAATTCCAAAAAGAAAGGAAAAAACCAAAACAATAATAATCCAGGACCAAGAGGGAACCAAAACCATCCCCAACAGAACCAACCTACCAAGGGCAACTAGAATCAGGGGAACCAGAACCCCCAAGGGGGAAATAACAAAAAACGCTCAAGGAATAACAACAACAATCTTCAGAAAAACTTCCCATATTCCCTTTGCGGTGAGTATGGCCATTATACTCACCATTTCCCTCAAATTACCGATTTTAAATGGATGAAAGAATCTGGAAATGGACCATGTCCCCCAGCACCGCCTGACCCCCAACAGGCCCCACAATAATATGTACAACAACCACCCCCTGCCGTACTACAAAACCCTATCCCCCACCAAGGGGTGATGAACACTCAATAGGAGATACATCCTACTCCACCCCAGATGGGACAGTATCCAAATCCTGACAATATTGTGGATCACACTGTCCTCCTCAATAGTGAGGAAGAATAGTGAGGAAGAAGTTATTCTACACACATGCAGTCGTCAATACAAAGCACCCCCTGAATCTACTCCCACCACCTCAGAATCCCCTCCAGTCACAATTGGACAACCTTTGATGATTCTGCGCCCTAATACTGAAACACCTCTTTATATTCCTCACATTCCATTGTGAAGAAATGTCAACAACCCTCAGGCTAGGGCGACCAACAATTATAGCTTGGTCTATGACTTGGCACAGTCTCCTTCCGCCATGTCAGTCTTAGAAGTCCTTTAAACCTATCTCACTCAAGGGAAATCATTAGTTTCTACCCTGGGGGTAGTCGACCCTGCTGACACAAGACTCATCACCTTCGATCTTGATAGTGGGGAACCCCATCTCCCTACTCTGGTAGCTTTCCAGATACCGGTTAAAATCTAAAACATCACAGTTCATTGTTGCATCATTGATGATGGTGCATCCACATGCATCATGTCCAAATATGTATGGCAAAAACTTGGCTACCCCAAGCTCATACCATATGCCATCACTTTGAGAACTTACGAGAGACGACCATCCTCTCCCAAAGGGCTCTTTCCAAATGTCCCCGTTGAACTCGAGGGAAAGACTATCCTTATTGACATTGAAGTTATCAACACTCCACTCGATTACACCATTTTGTTTGGGCATAGCTACATGTATATGATGAAGGTTGTGGCCTCTTTTTTGTTTCTCACAATGATGTTCCCCACAATGGGAAGATCATCACTATCAACCAAGTGTCACATTACGAGCCCAACCCTTCCTCCAACATCGATAATATCCTACCCTTTGTTCACATTAATCTTGAGGCCTACCCACTCATCGATATGGGTCTCATAATTTTTAAATACCCATCCTTTCTAGGGACATACCATGGAGCACCTCCTCTCATACATCCCTCAGTACAAGTATGTGTCATCTCATCCAATGGAACAGAAACTAGAGATACCCTTCCTCCCACAAAGGCTTCATTACCATCTGACGTCCCACTAGTCACAGAGCTCCTTCCTCAGGAATCCCTTGAGAACCCTCCATCTCCCTCTATTCTTGATTATACCCTCCCCCAGGGCCACATTCTGATTTGGGAGACAGTCCCCCAAGCCATTACCCAAATCCCCTTCTTTTACCCCTTGTCGGGTGTACAAGATTTCTAGGTAGCCGCAATGCTTACCCTTCCCAATATGGTGCTGGAAATTCCAGTATGCTATCTACATCCACCTAATATGGTGCCTCAACCATCCCTCCCTCCCCAAATAGAAGGAATCCCGATTTATATTCCAATACTTACCCCCACCATCCCACTCACATCCCCACTCACTAGCACCCCTACTACAGCTGGGGGTAGACAAAAGAAGAAAGATCTCGCTGCTCCACTTCCACCACGAGTTCAAACTCCTTGTGCACTATGTGAGAAAGATGGACAACCCACCAATAAGCACCCATGTCTCCCTGAGCTACACAATTTAATTCAACTCCCATGAGCATCAACACCACTCGTCACTTCCTCCAGTGCTACCACTGTGTCCCCTAACACCAATAGCAAAGGGTTGCGAACCAAATTCACATGTTCCATCTGTTCTGAGTATGGCCATTACACCCACCATTTCCCATTGTTACCTCAATTTTGACAGACACTAACGATAGTCCACCAGAGCTTCCAACACGAACCTCCTCCACCCGCATCATCTCACACGCATGTCACTGACATCCACTATGTCATGACCTCTGTTAATGAACATATGTGATTTCCTTGCACTCTCTGTGAATCAATTGATCACTTCACATATCAGTGTCCTACGATCATTGAGTATAGGCATCATCAATTGGCCCTTATTCCCAATCCTACCATCACCCCACCTCTGGTGACGCTGGTAGTTCCCCCTACAACCTCTCCTGATATTGTCTATATCTTATCCCCTGAACCTAAGGGACTTCCAACTCCTCCATGGTTCATCGATATCCTAGAGGAGGATTTGCCCCCAAATCCCCCCAATTCTCCAGTTCATTTCCCCGCGGAAATTTTACGCCCGATCACCATTTTTAACCCACAATATCTCGATATTTGGTTTACATCGAGTTAACCATCGCAACCTCCTTGAGATACCCCCTCTACATCGTCACCACCAGAAGACAACCACACAGTGACAGTCACCAATGTTATTCCCTTGGATCCACTATATTCTCGACAGTTCCACTGCGACGAAGACATCCTCGAGCAATTAACTACCTTCGATTGTGTCGGCCACAAGGCTTTGTCCTTCATGGACAGCTTCTCTGGCTACAACCAAATTCAGATCCACCCAGCCAATCAATACAAAACCACATTCACTACCCCTTGGGGTACCTTTTCATATCGTGTCATGCCTTTTGGCCTCAAAAATACTGGAGCCACTTTCCAAAGCACCATGACATACATTTTTCATGATCTGACTCCAATCATTTTAGCCTACTTGGAAAATATCACCACTCGATCCAAGAAACACACTCAACACATCGATGACTTATGCATTATCTTTCACACATGTCATCAGTGCAATATCCACTTGAATCCCCTCAAGTGCGTATTTTGCATCACCACTGGATGCATCCTTGGGTTCATCGTCTCCCAACACAGCATCATAGTCGACCCCCTCAAGGTCCAAGCCATCACAAAAATTCCCCCACCATGAAATTTACACCAACTGCAAAGCCTACAAGACAAAGCTAACTTTTTACGCTGCTTTGTCCCTGATTATGCCACTCGGGCACATGGTTTCCTTCGCCTCTTACGTCATGATATCCCATTCAAATAGGACAAACATGCCCAAACCACTTTTGATGATCTCAAATAATCCCTCTCCAATTCCCCATTAATTAGTCAACCGGACTATGACCATGACTATATCTTCTACTTATCGAACTCAACCATCTTCGTAGTAGGATAAGGGATGACGACTGGGAGCATTCCATTTACTATATTAGTAAAAACCTTTCAGGGCCACCCTTCAAATACAATCATGAAGAGAAAATCTCCCTTGCAGTTGTCCTCGCAGTCCATAAACTGCGCCATTACATACTGCTTCGAACTACCAAGGTCGTAGCAGATTCCAACCCAATGCAATAACTGCTCAGTCACCGAAAAATAAATGGAAACTTTTCTCGATGGATCATCATCCTTAAAGAGTACGACCTCAAACTTTCAACACCCAAGAGAAAGAAATCCCTCATCCTCGCCGAACTCATTACGGCATTTCCTTCTGATATTACTAGCTCTCCCGTCAATACCAACTTCCCCGACGAACATCTCTTTTTCATCCCCTCAGATAATCCTTGGTACGATGATATCCTCATCTACCTTTGAACATAGAAGTTTAGAAACCACCTCTCCAGGGATGATCATCGACGTATTTAGCACTAGGCCCCTTGCTACCTCCTTATCGGTGATATCTTATATCGTCAAGGGGTCAACACCATACTTCGTCGATGTTTGACTATCGATGAATCCGACGGAGTCTTAAATGACTGCCACAGCAATGCTTGTGGTGGCCACCTCTCAAGGATTTCCACCGCCCAGAAAATCATTCGAGAAGGCTATTTTTGGCCCACATTGTTTCATGACTGCATCCACATTGTGAAGCGATGTGACAAATGTCAGCTATATGCCAACACTGCGAGAGCACCACCTGCTCTTCTCTACCCAGTCATTACTACTGGCCCCTTTTGTAAATGGGGCATAGACTTCATGACTTGCAACCCTCCATATAGCAATGGACACAAGTACATCGTCATTGCAGTCGATTACTTCACCAAGTGGGATGAAGCCATGCCTACCTTCAACAACACCATTGAAACTGCAATGCGTTTTTTATTTAACCACGTCATCTCTCATTTTGGATTACCACTACAGCTAGTCTCTGATCACAAGAAACACTTCGAGAATGAGATTTTCATTGAACTCTCCTCCAAGTTAGGCTTCGCCCATGATTTCTCCTCCCCATACTACCCTCATTCCAACGGATAGGTATAGGCGGTCAACAAGGTCCTCAAAACCATGTTGCAGTGCACAGTCAACAAACATAAGACCAATTGGCACCATATGTTGTTTTATGCACTGTGGACTTATCACATGACAGTTATAATTGCCATTGGTTTCACACTATTTCATATTGTCCATGGGGTCAAGGCCCCTCTCCCCATCGAATGTGAAATTCCAACATTACGCACCGCTATTGAGCTATTACCCGACACTGCTCCAATGGAGAAGCATTTGATGAACTTAGAGTCGTTGGATGAATACCTTCAGTCTTCATTACAGAACAATGAGGCAGCCAAAAAATGGTCAAAGGCCACCTTAGATCGCCATGTCAACCTTCGATTTTTCAACAAAGGCGACCTCATCCTTGCTTATGATATCGCTCACAATACCTTTGGCAACATCAAGTTCGAGTCATTATGGCATGGACATTACATCATCCAACATTTCCTTACTAAAGGTGCATACATCCTGGCCTCTCCTGATGGACACCCCCTCAAGTAATGCATCAACGGGTTGTACTTAAAAAATTTTTATGCCTGAGCATAGCCATGCTACACTAGTTTTTTTCTTTTTGTAGAGTTTTTAGTCTTCTTTTTCCTCCATATCTTGCATCTAATATATCATTTGTGTTATTGAAAAATGCTTCCTGCATCATCCTTCCACATCATTTACACCGACGGAGCTAGCCATTAGACACAAAATCTCTCTTCAGTCGCTTGGGCCCTCTATACCCCCTCGCATGAACTACTCCACTCCAACGGTATATGCTTGGGCTCATCTACCAACAACCAAGAAGAATACCCAATCGTAATTGACCTCCTTGCCGAGGCCAATCATTGCCATATTCATCACCTTAGTATTTTACTAGATTCCCAACTCATCGTCCTCTAGCTCAACAATGTGTACCATGTACGCAATCCATGCCTCTTCCACAAATACCTGCAAGTTAGACTTTTATCCCAACATTTTGATTCAATCAAATTCACACATATTCCAAGGTAATTTAATAAAATAATAGATAATATGGCTAACCTATTGTTAGATTGGCATTTATCCCATCAAGTTACCATTACACATACATAACTCATCAAAATTCCGTCACGGGATATAAATTAGACATCATAACCAAAAAATATCAACACATGTCAACATCAAAAAGATCCAAAAATATCCATATATATATATATATATATATATCGGTCAATGTGCCATCAATGTTTACAAAAAAATAGTACATCAAGTAAAATATCGGTAGGTAAGTGACCATCTCACTCCTATAGGTACAAAACCAGTGTCACAACACCATATACAAAATGGGCTCACAATCCTATACAAAAACAACTATATAGGGGCACTCATGGCACCTCTAAAGCTCCACCACCTAGTCCTCTCTCGGGAGGAGGTGCCCCACCAGCTAGGGGTCCCTCAGGTCCTGGGGGAAGTAGCCCAGTAATAGTCACACCCACTATAGCTTCTCTGTGGATCATGGTCCGCGACTCTGCTAGAAGCCCAATACACTACTCCAGGATCCCCTCATCCTGAATACGTTCACACATCCCCTCGGGTACTCCCTATAGTACTACATCTAATCGATGATGAAAATACTCAAACTCTCCCCCGGCCCCCGCCACAGGAGCATGTGATGGCCCTGCAACAGGGTCATCATAACAGTGTCTCCTAGCCGCTCTCTCGTCATCAATGGGCCTCACCCCAACATCCTCCTGTTGTCGTCTCTCCCCTGCCCACGAATCTCCCCATGATGGTCTCACAGGCCCCTGACGAGCCGATGCTCTAAACAACTCAACATAAGGCCCGTGAGGTCCCACATCTTCAAAAACAACAAAAAAATAGAATCAGCATTTATCTTTACATAATGAACATGCTATACTATCTAAAGATAAAAACATCAAATATAACATCATACCTATCAGGTCGAATACCTCTCCCGAGGGTAACACCATCTCTGGGTCATCTCAGAAATCCACCCCATTCTATGGAAACATGAGTATGATCTATGGCATCTGATGCCACACGCATGTAGCCTTGGCCATAAAATAGTGGCCACCCTCCCCCCCACCATGGCGAACCAGAATCGTCTCCCACTGCCTCAATCGTGACTCTCGCCTACCCAGGGCATCTAATAAAACTCTCGGGTGCAACATGGGCACCCTCTCCAAAAACCATGCCACCAAGATGGACCTAAAGAAAATCTCCCCTGAGTCAGTAGCTCGACACCTATCGAGCTACCCTACCATCTTGGTGTGCAACATCAATCTCCAGGAAAAATGCTCAGCCCCCAGTTCCCTCTGCATAATCCTCAGCTTCCCCTACTGATCTGCTGAGTCATGAGAGATCCATATAATCTCACAATCATCAATGCAACACACCGATGCACCAGGGAATCCATCACCCCAATCCTCACCATAGAGTTGGTCATGAAGTCCTCTCCTGAATAATAGTTTTGGGCTAGGACAGCCAACTGCCCCTCCCCAGATACCATGGGCTCGGTTGGGAGCAGGGTCCCCCGAAAAGGGAGCCCAGTCAAAAAGTATACATCCTCTAAAATAGAGAATGCTAGGTTCTCACCACGAAAAATGAAACACTGCAACTACGGACTCCACATTGAAATTAGGAACTACAGCAAGTACTCCTATGCCCTCACTAGTGAGCACTCAAAAAACTTCAGCAGACCACAAGCTGCTAAAGCACCCCGTACAGTTGGCTCCTCATCTCTCATCGCCTCTCTTAGGCACACCCAATCCCGCTTCCTCCAGTGGATTGACATCGTCAATTGGTAGCCTGCATCCACACATAAAATATTTGATCAGCCATCACAACTCATAAAAACATCAAAATCTCCAAAAAAGATTAGTTTTTACACCCTTCGGCTTTGCCTCAAAGGCACGGCTTTTTTTTACCCACAGGTACACACATATGCATGCATGTTCACCCCACAATCACACACTCATGCACAACTGTTGGCCATACAGGGGCACACCCATGCGCCCTGTCACATCAATAGACGCGCACCCTAGCATGCATGTTCGCTCCATAGTTGCACACACATGCGCAACTATAAGGAAGATAGTAGTGCATGGATGTGCTACTATGCTTTGCATAGGCACACATGGGATGCATGCATGTTTTCCCCATTTAGGCACCCCCGTGTGTGACTCTTCAAATTACAGCCACACACTCGTGCGCATGAAACACTCGATCTCCCACGTAGTGGGGGGATCACCCTCACAAAACCCCCTTGTATGACCATCCGTACAAGCCCTATCCAAAAAAGAACCCCTAGCCACTGTGCAGGAGGATATGACCACTAACTTGAAACTCATTGATCCTGAATTGACTCGCTTGATCTCCTGAAATCTCCAAATCTCTCCTCAAATCTCTCGTCCAATCACTCTGGCAATAGGTACAAATGAGGTGGCAATGTGGGCCCTACTAGTATATATATTCCCTTTCACCAAACTTCCATACTCAATTTCGGGAGCTCCGAGCATCCATTTTCCAATCCATCTTCAGCCACGGGACTAGGATCCCGCCACTTACACAGTCACATTCCTTGGGCCACCACCCATCCTCGACCCCTGAGGAGAATTTTTCTCACATCACGCCTAGGTATGCATGCTTATGTTCAAAATTATCAAATAACCATTATATGTTCTTTATCTTCAGATATTGTTCACATCAGGTATCTGGTTTTCATGTGTGCAGGTACTCGATCACCACAAATCAACATGACCCTTTCAAGTATAAGATCGCTACTGGCATGTAATCATTCCCTCTGAATATCAATTACATATCCCAGTCACACCCTTCGATATTTGCCTCTAAGGTCCCCTCGTCCAGCTCTATAGTACTCACACCTCCATTGCATTTCAGTACTGTCAACCGGTAGCACTTTTCCCCACATGAGTTGTCCCATTTATAGTCCCCCTTGACACTTTGACATTCATGTTGCTTTCACCTCCTAGGGTTGGGAGTCCTCATAGTCTTTGCATTCCCAAGAATTAGCCACATTCTCCTTCTCCTCATTTTTCTAAGTTCCCCATAATGGACTCCCGAGTAATCTCGTCAAGATTCACATTTTGACTGCACCTCCACAGTATCATTAGCTCTCCATCTCATCTACCATCAGTTTTCCCATCTACAGATTGTCCTCCATTCATTTTTTCTAATACAAAAACCCACCTATGGGACCCCTACCCTCCACTTGTTTTCCACGTAACTTGCACCCTCACAGGCCAAGACATATTGCACTAGGGCACCCGTTTCTGTATCTATATGCTCATCCCCAATTATTCTTTATTTATTTGGTAATTGTACAAAGCCTTTGTTTTCATCCATTTCATAGTTTTTTGTCATCACCTTTGGTTACCTTCCATTTCCGGCAAAAGCAACCCATGTCGCCCTTGGTTAGGGCATTCCTTACTTTCTCCTCCTGTTGAAATCATCCATAAACCCTAAGTATCCCATAATCCATTTACCCATGGTCTTTGAGTTTGTCCACTTTGTCACGCCTCTGGCACAATTTAACCCTAGTCTAGTCATCCCTCTGATGCTAAATTCAGTTCCACGGTTGCTGCCACTTATCCTTCACAAATATCCCCAACTAAGGGCCCTCTTGAGTCTCATCACATCTTGAATTCGTCCATGTATCTACTCAGTCCCTAACCATATCATGTAGATGTTATGAAGCCCTTTGCTTCTTGGAGTTGTGTCTCCCTTCCTGTCGACATCAACACAGTTTCCAGAAGGGCGACAATATCTTGACTCTCATTACCTTCACAATGAGGTGTCTCAGATAGCCCAGAGAGAACCATCATTGCTCTTTGTTGTCATTGACCCCCATGACATTCAACTTCAACACTTTATCATGTTGCGGTGGGTCTTACTTTGCGGCTATTGTAGTTGTTTTTATTTGGCGAAGACCTCTGAAATTTGATAGGCTATCAATGCCTGCGTATCATCAACACTTCTTATAGGTATCATCGCCTCTTTTCATAGTTTTTTCACCATCTGAATTGTCCTCTGCTATTGTCAACATGCCCCTGAGGGTGTTGCATTTGTCTACACCAACACACAACTTCAGTTACTGTATTCCACATTTTTTTAGTTACATGACACGAGCATGGGGCATGCCCACCTCGTTTGTACACAGTTTTGTTTTTCACACCTTGCGAAAGGTTTGGATCCTATAGGTTCCCCTCTCCCTCCAATGGGTCACTCTTGAAACTCCTCACAATTCTCTTTCTTACAAAGGTACTATCAGTAGAATAAACATTGATGTATTTCAGCTATACGTATGCTCCTAACCTCACACATCAGGAGAGATCTGTTATCACTGGAATTTCATCCACAAGTGGTTACAGGAATCCAGCATCTTCAAACATCCATTAGTTCATCTATGTCCCAGAAAATGCATTTCCAAAGGGCAAAAAACTATACAACTGGTTAAAAAATCAACATGCGCTAAGGATACAAAGGTAGTGCGTGCACGTGCGACAGTCGAATAACGCTAGAAGAGTGCATATGTGCCATATGCATGACTGTGGACGCAAAAAACCACACACACCTCAGAATGGCGCATTTATTATTTTGGTCGGCCTTCCACCCACTTCTGTTTCATCTCCCAAGTTGATTTGACACCCAAATCTGAGATGAATCCGAGTGGGGGGCTAGTCAAAGACCTAAGGGTGCCCTAAAGAGCCCCTTGTTCACACTAAAGACTGGTTGAATAATGCCTCAAAGATTTTCTATAAAAAGAGGCCATGGGTGCACTATATTTTCAAGGAATTCATTTGTATTCTTATGCTGCCTATATTCTCTTGGAGGATCCTCTTTCCTCATCAAGAGAATACAAGAATCATTTCATTTAGCCATTCATATCACCTCTTGAGTGAAAGTGCTTTGGATTTTCTTCACCATTTCCTTCTAGTTTGTTACTTGTAATAAGAGCTCAATCATTGGGTGTTCAAGAGCCCTCCCTTGGAGGAAGAGGGGACCCATAAGTCTCCCTTTCTCTTTGGTGTTTTCCCACTAATACAACTTATCCATTGGTGGCATACATGTTGTTTATTTTCTTGTTATATTTCCCTTGTGCACTCTAGTTTAGTTTCTTTTATTGTTATTAGCTTAGTTCTTTGCTTATTTCTTATGCTTGATGTTTCTAACTCTTGCATTCAGTGTTGTCTTGTCCAGCTAACCCATCTAGACTTGTAAGCATCCTTATTTTTCTCATTTATGTGACTAAAGGGATGTAACAACATCCTCTTTGTGTTCTTGGCAGTCCCAACACAAAATCCATGCTTATTGCATCCCAAGGCCTCTCTGGTATATGCGATGGTCGATACAATCCAGTGTTTTGTCTTTTGCCTTTTGCATGTTGGAAGATTTTGCATTTGTTCATGAATTGTATCACATCTATTCTCATACCTGGCCAATAGTATGAACTTCTCAACTATGTAAATGTCTTATCATGGCCGAAATGTCCAGCCAATCCTCCACTATGATTTTCCTTCAAAAGTTTATCCCTCATTGATCATTTCGGTATGCACAATTGATTTCCCTTTAACAACAATCCCTCTTGAATCATGTACTCTATCCACTAGCTCCTATCTCTTAACACAGGATTCACGCATGCTTTGTATGTCTCCTTGAAATCCGGATCATCGTTGTACATTTCCTCAAGGTGTTAAAACTCGAAGGTCTTCACCTGAAACTCATGCAAAATCAGACATCTCATGCTCAATGCATCAAAAACAAATTTAGCATTCCCGACAATATGTTTTATGACAAAATTAAAATTATGCATAAACTCAATCCACTTCACATGCCTCTGATTCAATTTTTCCTGTCTGGTTATGAATTGTAAATCTTGGTTATCGCTATACAAGACAAATTCCTGTGGGACAAGGTAATGTATCCATTTCTTCAAGGCTTGAATTATGGCATAAAACTCCTTATAATATTTGGAGTATTTTCTCTTAGTCTCAATCAGCTTCTCACTGAAATAGGAAATAGGCCTATTATCCTAGCTCAAAACTCCTCCAATTGCAACGCCACTTGAATCACATCTTACCTGAAACGTCTTCTCAAAATTTGGCAAGACCAGAATTGGTCACTCTGTTATTTTCTCCTTCATTATATTGAATCTCCTCTTGGCCACCTTTGTCCATTTGAAAGACTTATGCCTCTTCTTCACTATATCCATCATTGGTGCACAAATTCCATTGAAATCTCTGATGAACTTCCTATATAAACTCGATAATCCATGGAAGCTTCTTACCTCAAGAATGCTTCTTTGTGATGACCATTCTTTGATTGCTTTCACCTTCTCCGGATCCATCTTCAGTTCATTTGAAGAGATCATAAAACCCAATTAAATGAGTTATGTCTTCATAAAAGAGGACTTCTTCAGGTTTATCAACAACTTCTCGTGATGTATTCTCCTCATCACTAGTGTCAGGTGCCTCAAATTCTCCTCTTTAGTCTTGCTAAAGATCAATATATCATCTAGATACACAACCATGAACTTGTCAATGAAATATTTTAGTATTTCATTCATCAAACTCATTAAAGTACTTAGGGCATTGGTTAATCCAAATGGCATAACAAACCAATCATACAAACTTTCATTTATCTTAAAGGTTGTCTTCCACTCATCACCTTCTCTCATCCTTATCTGGTGATATCCACTTTTCAAATCTATATTAGAAAATAAATTTTCTCCACTTAAACAGTCCATCAAATCATTTATTCTTGGCAAAGGGAATCTATACCTGATAGTGATGTTGTTTATGGCTCTCGAGTATGTACACATTCTCCATCCTCCATCTTTCTTTGAACTCAACACATTTGGTACTACGCATGGACTCAAGCTCTCTCTGACCAAACCCTTGTCTAACAATTCCTGGACCTGGTTCTTTACCTCCTCATTATCCTGAGGTATCAGTATGTATGCTGCTTTGTTTGGCAGACTTGCTCCTGGTATCAAATCAATATGATGGATGTTACTTCTGATGGGTGGTAATGAGTTAGGCAGCTCATCCACCACTACGTCAGCAAAATTATCCAAAAATTCCTAAAATTCTTCAGGTAAATCATCCATCAAAGTACTAGTAAGGATAACTGTGGGTTTCCTCACCACAACAAGATTCATCTCTTGTTATTTCTTGACCTCTTTCAAGAGTTCCTTCCCACCCATTAGAAGTATGCTTGTGTTGGCTTCCTCTTTCACTTTCTTCTCCTCTATTGGCAACAACATGTGTGTCCTACCATTCTTCTTCAAGGTGTATGTATTCTTCCTCCCATCATGAATGACATTCCTGTCAAACTTCCATGGTCTTCCCAAAAAAATATGGCATACGTTCATGGGAATTACATTACATAGAATTTCATCTCTATATCCTCCTATCCTAAATTCAACCAAGAATATTTTAGTAACCATTACCTGGTGTCCTTTCTGCAACCATGAGACTTTATATGGCTCTAGATGTGCAGTTGTCTCTAGCTCCAATTTCTCGACCATCTCTGTGGATACTAAGTTATCATTGCTCCCACTCTCAATGATCACCTTGCATACTCTATCTTTAGTGTTGAAGTTGTCCTGAATAGATTGTTTCTTTGTACTAGATTTTTAACTTCTGGCTCTAGTTTTAAGAGAACCTTTCTCATCATCAGGGATGTTCCATCCTCTACTCCTTTTGCTTCAACATTCCCTCTCTGTGCTCCCGAAATGTGAGATTCTCCTCCTTCTTTATTTTTCTCGGGGCATTCCCAAGACATGTGACATGTCTTTGCACATGCATAACACCTTATTCCTCCTCTGCCTCTTCCTCTAGAAGAGTTTATTCCACCACCCTGTCTTCCTCGGGAAATTCCTCCTCTTTTTGAGTGACTATGTGGGTTTTCAGCCTCATCTTTGGAATTATGTGCTTTGTCATGGGAAACTCCCTTGCCTTTGTCCAGGGCTGGGATTTTACCTCTTCTTCGCTGGCTTTATTTTTTGGCCAACTTCTCTTTTTCCTTCAATGCAAACTGATAAGAATCCTCCACTGTCCTTACCAACATCATGTTGATCTCATCCTGGATTTCGTACCTTAGTCCATTTATATACCTGGAAAATTTTTCTTCATCCTTCTCTCTTTGTCCAGCTCTGAATTTTATCTTATAGAACTCCTCTATGTATTCTTTAACTGTCATACCCTTCTATCTCTGGTTCTGCAGCTTCCTGAACAAATTGATCTGATAATCTTTGGGCATGAATTTAGCCTTCAGATTGGCTACCATTATGTCCCAATTATTTATCTTTTGTTTGCCTTTACTTCGCCTCTCAGCCTATAGTTCATCCCACCACAGTGTTGCATGTCCTTTAAGCCTATTGACATCTTGTCTTACCCTTTTCTCCCCATTGACATATTCATAGTCAAAATATTTATCCATGGACCTTATCCAATCCAGTAGCTCTTCAGCATCCAAATGGCCTTCATACATTGGGAACTCTATATTGGCTCTAGCTCCCAATCTAATAACTACTCTCAGCAAGCGTTCTTTGACAATGTGTTCTCTAGCAACTTCTTTGACTTATACATCTTCACTCTTTGCATCGCTGATGTCTACAACATCAGGTGACCTTCTCTACCCTACTTCCATCGCTTCCATCCTTGCACAAAGTTATCTCATCTCCATTTATACAACACTATTGGATAAAGTTGGCTCCCCTCGTCTCCTCGGTGGCATTGTGTTGACTGTCTCTCACACACATAGTATAAATTTGAGTTTTTTTGTCCCCTTTATCTCCTTCACCTGAAATATATAGATGTAAATCTTCTCTGATACCACTTGATGTAGACCCCCCTTCTCTCCTAAGGGTTGCGTGACCTCCCGATCTAGGATCGATCAAGAAACTGAGTTTGATTGACTCTTCGGCCCTGCAAGAACCTCAAATCCACTTAACATGACCTCTTTCCCTTAAGGCGTAGGTTATATGGAAACCACGGGATTTCTCCTTAATTCCTTTTAAATATTCAACGTAAATAGGCACTAGCTCTCCTGGTTAAGCTCCTCCCTTTATGTGACCAAGGTTATGACCAGTCGCCTAATCGAAAGGTGCATTACGACTTCGTGTATCGGGTCTTTGCATGTGAGTCTCCCCAACTCTCCCAACCTCTGAAATCCAGATGAGATCCTAGCGCATGCTAGCTCCTCTATTCTCCTTCACCGATGTGACCCCTCGCTATGACCTTGGTGTAAAATTCCTACAGAAACCCCGATAGATCTAGAATTCTAGTTAAATTGAACACAAACAATTTGCTGATATTCAAGAGATGAGAGAAATTTTTTGCTCCATAAATCAGACAATTATATTAATAAAAAATTAATATACATGAGAAACCATCCTCAAAAAGAAGAGAGGAGGTGAATATATAGAATTTCCAACATAAAAATTCTAGTCAAAAAAATCTAGAAATAGCTAAAATAGGTGTCATAAGCTAAGGGAGGCCACATAGTTCGAACTAGACCACTAAAGATACATGTCACACACTCATTAATGTCCAAAAGAGTCAAGTGATGTGCATTATCTCACTTAATCTCACTTAACTGACAAGAGAAGTGGTTCCAACTAACTTAACTGACCCGAAATAGTAGTTACTAATAATAGTAAGGGCAAAAATCATTAATTAGGGAATAAATATCTCACTCAAAGAGGAGGTGTGCATTCCCCAATAATAGATGATTTTTTTCATGGGGGAGTTGGAATAAATCATGAATAAATCAAGAAAATCAAGAACCAGGAGTTGAGTCTTGATCTAAAAATAGCAGTTTTCCCTAAAATCTAGGGATGAGGCTCCCTTATTCTCTATGCGGCCAAATTATGTTAAATAAAGTGTAAATGAATGTATTAACCAAGATATAGGAGTCTAATCTAGGTATAAACTAATGTAAGTTAGGGTTATGCTCCAACACCCCCCCTTAATCCTAACTGTAATGACAAAAAAATTGAGTCAGGACAACTTGGCCATTTTAGGTACTCATTACATAAAATAACTCCTCATGAAAAGAGGAAAGAGGGAAAACATCGTGGGAAACGCCCCCTACAAAAAGAGGAAAAAAAAATGTTGAGTGGCCAAAAGTGACCTACTCAGTTGTCTCCACCACTCGAAGCATAAATCTCAGTTCTGAAAATTTCTTTTCAGTGAAGGACTTGGTGAAGATGTTTGTAACCTGCTGCTCTGTGGGGCAATACTGCAATGAAATGACTCTGTCACGGATCAGCTCGCTGATGTAATGCATATGAATCTTGATGTGCTTTGTCCTCTACCTCTGAAATAGATCAATCGATATCTGAATGGACCTCTGATTGCCACAAAATATAACAGTCAGAAGTGTATACTGAATACCAAACTTGGAGAGAAGCCCCTGCAACCAAATAGCCTGTGTAGCTACATTCACTGCACCTCTATACTCTGCCTCTGCTGTAGATAAAACAATTATGGATTTATTCTTTCTATACCAACATAAATGCCCTAAACCAAAGATGAAAACATAACCAGAGGTGGACTTGTAGTCTATACCATCTCCAGCCCAATCATAATCTATGTACCCAATCAGTGAAAGTGGGCAATCTGCAACATAAAAGATACCAAAAATGGGAGTACCTTTCACATAACTAAGGATTCTCTTTGCATCTTTTCAGTGAAGCTCATGAGGCTCCTGCATATATCTGGAACAAACTCCTACTGCAAAAGAGATATCAGGTCGGGTGTGAGTAAGATACAACAAACTCCCAACCAACTGTCGATACAGTGTACTGTCCACCAAAGGTGTAGTACCTACATCCTCAAATCTAACCCTTGAAAGAAAGGGAGATGTTGTTGGCTTGCATTATGTCATATGAAAGTGGACAAGTAGATCTGATGCATACTTAGACCATTCCATCTTGATCCCTGAAGTAGACTGAGAAACTTCAAGACCAAGAAAGTAGTGCAACAGTCCCAAATCTGTCATGGAAAATCGATCGTGCAATGTTGATTTTGCTGAATCAATATCTGAAGTAAGGTTCCCTGTCATCAGTAAGTCATCTACATAAAGTACTATCAGAAAAAGGGAATCATCATGTTGCAGAAAATAAACATTCAGATCAGATTTTTATCGAATGAATCCAATGGAAAGCAAGAAAGAATCCATCTTTGCATACCAGGCTCTAGGAGCCTGTTTTAGGCCATACAAAGATTTCTATAATCTGCAAACGAGGGAATAGTTATGAATGTATCCCTATGGCTGCTCCATATAGATATCCTCCTTGAGATCTCCATGAAGAAATGCACTCTTCACATCCATGTGGTGAACTTCCCATCTGCGAGAAGCGACAATGGCCAAAACTAGTCGAATGGAGTCCATTTTTGCAACAGGTGCAAATGTCTTTATGTAGTCTATTCCATGTACCTGTGAGTATCCTTTTGCGACAAGTCAAGATTTGTACTTTCTGATATCACCATCTACAACAATATTTGTTATCCATCGTCATTGAACAAGTTTTCTTCCTTTCAGAAGTGGAACCAAGTCCCATGTGTTGTTGTCCATAAGAGCAGAGTACTCTTCATCCATGGCAGCCTCCCAAAGTGGG
The DNA here is from genome assembly GCA_000966675.3 of Picea glauca. Lineage (NCBI taxonomy): Eukaryota > Viridiplantae > Streptophyta > Pinopsida > Pinales > Pinaceae > Picea > Picea glauca. The sequence continues at coordinate 343,337 of JZKD02S0636433.1, read as the reverse complement.
TTTCTAGCAGCCTCAGAGTGTGAATTTGGATATGAACCAAGTAACATATAGAAATTTATGGGAAAAAAAGGTTCTGTGGCAGCCAGGGCTTGATGAGCCCCAAAAACCTGTGATCTAGTTCTTCTTGTATCCGCGGGATCACCGACTAGTTCACCCGCATCTTGCAGGGTTTTCTTTGCCCAAGTTGGAAACTGAGTTGGAGAAGCCATGAACTACTTCTCATACTCTATATAAGACCCAAAATTCTTCTCTGATGGATTCTCTAAAGTTCTCGAAGAATTTTTCGACTCCTCATCAGTGACAACAAGCGGTTCCTCGAGAGGGTCTTCTGAAAAATCATGCAGTGATTCTTCTTCAAACTTCACACTTCGAGCTAGAATAAAATTTTCAGTGTGAGAGTCCAGAAATATATATCCTTTGACACCTTCAGGATATTCAAAAAATATGCATTCAACACTTTGAGGCTCCAAATACTTCATCTTATCTGTCGGAATGTAAGCCCATGCTCGTGAACCAAAAATACGAAAGTGCGACACTTTCGGTTTCTTACCGGTCCAACGTTCAAAAGGAGTGGTGCCTTTGAGTGATTTGTGAGGAACTCGGTTATGAATGTATGCTGCACAATTAATAGCTTCAGCCCATATCTTGGGAGCTAATGATTTCGACTGTAGCATACAATTGGCCATCTCTTTTAAGGACCGGGTTTTCCTCTCCGCAACATCGTTCTGCTGTGGTGTATATGGCACTGTGTTGTAGTTGTATACCTACATCAATACAAAGTTGCTGCACATCCTTGTTGACATACCCCCCCCCATTATCAGTATGGAGTATCTTAATCTTACACCCAGACTCATTCTTAGCAAGTGCTTTAAATTCTATAAGGCATTCAAATACTTCCGATTTTAATTTCAAAAAAAATACCCAAGTAAAGCGAGAGAAATCATCTATGAAGGTGAGTACATATAGAGCCTTACTAATTGAAGGCTGCAGGAATGGGCCCATGATGTCATTGTGAATCATCCCAAGAGGTGAAGAAACTCTCTGTTCCTTCCCTTTGTCAAACTTTTTCTTTGGATGCTTCCCAAGAATGCATCCTTGGCATAAACTGCTTGTGAATTTAATAGTTGGCAATCCTTCTACCATGTTTTCTTTGTTAAGTTGATGCAAGTACTTATAGTTTAGATGGCCAAAAATTTCATGCCATAACCTTCTGATATCATTATATTGTGACATAAATACAGTGCTAATAGATTTAGGAACAAAGTGGGATAAGAAATACAAACGAGAACCGTGATCTGCAATTCCATGTGCAAACTGTGAGCCTGTGGAAATGTCGGTAATCACTACGAAGTCCGGAGTGAACTCCACCTTCCTTTAAAATATGTAATGAGTGATCTGATATATCGAGAGAATATTTGTGGATAGTGAGGGAAAATGAAGCACATTTTTGAAGCAGCCCCCTTCAAGATCAACAATTCCTTCTCTGCACACCTTTGCGGGTGTGGCATCTCCCAAGTAAATTGGGGATCTGGTGCTTTCTTCGATGGAGGAAAATTCATATTTTGATGCAGACATATGGTTCGATGCACATGAATCAAGGATCCAATATGATGGAGTGAATGTGACATCCATTAAATCATGACCATCTCATGCTCTCTCTCCTGTTCTGTTATCATCTTTCTTCTTTGCATTTTCGGGCACCGTGAGATTGTGTTGTTGCAATTGTTGAGCCATCTCATCGATAGTCTTCCTCATGCAATTTTATTTGGGATGAAAACCTTTGGAAAAGTAGCTGCAAAGTGTTATTTCCTTATTATTCTTACCCTTAGGCTCAAAAGAGTTATCTGAAGATTGTGCGGATCTCTCCTTCTTCGATTCAGGAAATTTACCCGTTCCTTTTTTCTTGTCTTTTCCACTGCTCTTTGGAGCATTAGTAGCTGCAAGTGCTTGGTTCTTGGAACGCTTTATGGCACCCATTTGGACTAAATTATCTTTCTCTTGAGTCAATGCTGCAATGAAATCATTCAATGGAGGATTTTTCCATTTTTCCTAAGTCAATTTAGATGCTTGAAAAGATGACACAAATACAGAATATTCAGGGCCTAATTTCGAGAGAATTGAAAGGATGAGTTGTTCTTCCTCTTTTGTGACTCCACATGCATTAATTTAAACAAGGAGGTATTTGAACTTGGTGAAGAATTCTTGCAGGTTGCTGAAATGAATTGGACTTAGGGATATGAGTTCATTCTCTAGTTGATGCACTCTCATTGCATCCTGCTTGCCAAATAGTCCTTCCAATGTTGTCCAGACCACATCGGGAGTAGTGGCTCTACTGACATGAAAGAGGAGATATCTAGAAATTGATAGTCATATCAGCCCAATTGCTTCATCTAATTTATTGAAATACTTTATCTTCTCTGTTGTAGCATTCGGCTCTTTCTTCGTTCCCATTGTTACTCGGTAAAGCCCTTTGCTTCGGAGGAGCAGAGAGATCTCTGTCTTCCATTCGAGTAATTGAAAGGATTTAGAATGAGTTTTGTGGTATGAGAGAGATGATACATTGCTTCTTTCTACACCTCTTGATGATCTATACCTACAAATAAAACTGTGTACAATCCACTAGATTCAATCTAGCTCTAATACCATGTAGAATTCCTGCAGAAACCCCGATAGATCTAGAATTCTAGTTAAATTGAAAACAAACAATTTTCTGATATTCAAGAGATGAGAGAAAGTGTTTTCTCCATAAATCAGATAATTATATTAATCAAAAATGAATATACATGAGAAACCATCCTTAAAAAGAAGAGAGGAGGTGAATATATAGAATTTCCAACATAGAAATTCTAGTCAAAAAAAGCTAGAAATAGCTAAAATAGGTGTCTTAAGCTAAGGGAGACCACATAGTTCGACCTAGACCACTAAATATACATGTCACACAGTCATTAATGTCCACATGAGTCAAGTGGTGTGCATTATCTCACTTAATCTCACTTAACTGACAAGAGAAGTAGTTCCAACTCACTTAACTGACCGGAAATAGTAGTTACTAATAATAGTAACAGCAAAAATCATTAATTAAGGAATAAATCTCTCACTCAAAGAGGAGGTGCACATTCCCCAATAACAAATGATTTTTTTCATGGAGGAGTTGGAATAAATCATGAATAAATCAAGAAAATCAAGAACCGGGAGTTGAGTCTTGATCTAAAAATAGCAGTTTTCCCTAAAATCTAGGGATGAGGTGCACTTCTTATCTATGTGGCCAAATTAGGTGAAATAAAGTGTAAATGAATGTATTAACCAAGATATAGGAGTCTAAGCTAGGTATAAACTAATGTAAGTTAGGGTTATGCTCCAACACTTGGGCCAATATTTCGAGCACTTTACGGTTTTGCATGCCAGGAATGTTTGTTTGCTCGTCCTCCTGATTTCCGAAATCCCAATGTCTGGTCTCCACTCATGTCAGATCAACTATCCACAATCCATGTGATTCGACGGTCCTCCTTTCTCCTTATTATTTTGGGATTTCACGGGTCACAAAGTTGGAAGACTACGCGCCTCCTTTCTCCCAATTCTCGAACTTCTAATACCTCTTTCCCCCAAAATGAATCAATGATCCAGATCTCTCCTCGATCCAACGACTCAAATCAAATTGCAAAATCAAGTTTCGTGAGTTCCCAGAACTCTTTCCTCCGACTTCCTGAGTTGTGAACTCCCGATAAGAATAGATATATAGTCCATGATATTCCTTCGATCGACGGTTGCGATCAAGTCGCAAAGTCGGACCTTGCGAGTTCCCAGAACTCTTACCTTCAACTTCTCGAGTTGCGAACTCCCGATAAGACTAGATATACGGTCCATGATCTTCCTTCAATCGATAACTATGATCAAGTCATGAACTTGGACCTCACAAGTTCTCACGACCTTTACCTTGGGTTATCCTGATCTGTGAATCAGTGAACCTATGATATCTTGCCACATGCCCTCCTTGACAATGGACGGCTCTGATGATTTCAGAACTTCGTAACCCCCCTCCTCTTGTGTAATTTCAAAGGTTTATTTTTAGTGAAATTTACCTTGACCAGGCAGATACAATTCTTTTACGCTCAGACTAAATGGCTGAGATATTTTCTCCTCTATGCTTACTCCTCGTTGTCTGGACGTTGATCAGATGGTCCAAATCGCCTCCCCTGAGCTTACGCTATCTTCAAACTTAGAAGATTTTTGAAATATTCAAAGGCTTTGACCTTTGTTCTTCCTGTGAGTTTGTTTCTTGGATATCATCCACACTTCTTGGAAAGTGTTGTCCCTCATGATCTTGATATCCTCAAAGATTTCAATCTCCCAAGCACTTCCTGCTTTTCTGGGAAATTCGTCCAACTCAGATTTAAAGATTTCTTGAAAAGAATTATTCCCGCCTTCCTGGCATTCCTCTGTTCCATCCTTTGACTTCTTATGGAGTCTCTTCAACACCGAGTCAAATTATGGATCCGTGCACTCCTTGCAACAGATTCTTATGCAATATCTGAATTCTTGTGGAGGACTGTGCACACCTTGCAGCAGTCACTTTGCACTATTTGCAAAGGAATTCTTACGCTATTTCATCTGAGCTTTACGAGTCAAAACAGATCCTGTCAATGTACTCCTTACAGACTATGTGCACACCTTGTACCGTCTCACCAAGAAAAGCGATTGTGAATTACACAAACATTTTAAAGCTACATACACTCGTAGCAAGATTCATTCATTCTTGAAAAAACAACAATAACAAAGAATTTCAAGCAACACCAGTCTCACACATTTGGATCAATTTTCCTTGGTTATCTTCATTCAATTGAAAAAATGTTTACAGCTAAACTCAAACAACAACTATTGTTCAGAAAAATTCTACTTACTCACAATTGACTCTTTAGGGTGTAGAAAACCTCTCTTTATATCAGTGGGTCCTTAGGGTTTCCCCCCGACTAATCGTCATTCAAAAGAAAAGAAAAAATCTAACTGCTACCTAATTGCAGTTACATCAAGTCTAGGGTTGACTCCCAGGTCACGCATGCTCATTTTGTATCCATGCGTGTGATATTTCCTCTTTTGTTTCTATCAACTTCAAAATATTGCAGTACCGAGTCCTGACCAGCGTTCGAGATTTTGAATTGGTCCTCAAGCGCTGAGTTGTCCTACCATGTGTACTTTCTGATGATTCTCCTTCATCAAATGAGTCTTAGAAAAAGGAGCCATGGAATTAGAAGATTATGAAGGGAATATGTTGGTTGAGTCTAGAAATGGGATCTACTTGAAAATATATTATGCTTGAGCCTCAATCTTAGGTGGAACTCTTTGTATACTAGTGTATGTATATATGTTTTCCCCTTTTTTTCATAGCCTTGCTTATTGAGTTTTCCCTTGGTTGGCACATTTCAATAGATTCTTCGGTTTACTTAGGATTCATAGACGGTTCTAGTCGTCATACACAGAGCTTGGATTTCGTCGCTTGGGTTGTTTACTCACCCAAGGGTCAACTAGTGTCTTCAGGTGGTGTTTGTCTAGGGCCATCGATGAAAAATGTGGATGAATATAGCATCGTTATAGAGCTTTTACGCGATTCCATTTCACATGGTATTCGTTCTTTAGAAGTTCTCCTAAACTCCCAGTTAGTAGTATGTCATTTGAACAACAGTTACTGTGTGTGAGACCTTACTCTACTCCGACGATTCCTACGAATACGAATTTTGGAATGACATTTTGATTTTATTACTTATAATCACATACCTAGAAGTTCTAGTTATGTAGTTGATGCATATGCTAATTATGTTTTAGATTGGAATTTAGTTTAGTTTATGTTATGCAATTTCTTTCTTAGATTTAGATTGCAATTTCAAGTTGTAGTTAATGACTGAATTTAGTATAGCATAAGTTTGCTTATATTAGTATAGAATGCATTTGAATTTTATAGATTAGAAAACAGTTTCTTGTTTTCATAGAAGAGATAGTTTCCTTTATTGCTTTCAATAGAATATATTTCCTTTCATGCATTGCATTGAGCATTTAGATTTCCTTTCATGAATTGCATTGAGCATTTAGATTTCCTTTCACGCATTAGAAATAGTTTTGCATTAGGCATTTAGTTCACTTGCCTCTTAGGCTAGATAGTTGTTCAATGAGAAGTTTTTCTTGCAGTAGTTAGTTGCCTTTGCTTACTTGTCTTTTGCTTTAGTAGGTTAGTTATGTGTCTTTTCTTACTTGTCTATTTGCTTTAATAGGTTAGATAGGTGCTTTTGCTTACTTTCTTATTTATTTTCTTTCATAGGGTAGTTGGTCATTGGATGTAGGTTGGAAAGTTAAAGAAGTTTTCTTTCGTCATTTGCTTATTATGCTTAGTGGTTTGATTTTTCTTATTGTTGAACTAGTTTTCTTTACATAGGATTTTACTTTCTTTCTTAGGAACCATCCATTGATAATTGGCCCAAAAGTACTTAGGTTACCTAGTTTCATTTTGCTTAGTAGGGTTTGCTCATTAGATAGGTTTGCTTGAGTAGATTAGCCTTAGATAGTTGCTTTCCTTAGTTAGACTATACCCCTACCAACCTTTTACCTTTGGCATATATTTTGCTACAACTCTAAGTTTACTTACCCCGGGTTGACAATTTAATTGAGGGTAGTTTAGTGTCTTTTTTAGTACTTATAAATCACCTAATATTTTGGCGTCGTTGTCGGGGAGTTGTCTCAAGGTAAGAAGTAGTTAGGAAATAGATCATCCTTAGACCTTAGCATTACCTTGGTGGTGGGGGAACTTTAAGACGAGAGGTAAGAAGCTGCGCATCTGCTATAGCAGGTTCCCCCAAACCCAATGGTAGTTTTTCTTTTTGTTTTTGTTTTCTTTCATGAATAGACCTAGAAACCAAATGGTATATTTTTCTTTTGTTTTTTATTTCTTTTTATGAATAGGCCTAGAGACCCACAAGGTAGATACATTAAATCTAAATCAAACCTTTCAGATAAGGTTCCTTTCGATCTCTTTGGGGGAAGGAACATTCCACTCTTAAGATCTACATACCAATACCGAAAAATAGGAGCTAGCTCAACCCAAAGAGCTAAAGCATTCTCTAAAAGAGACTAAAATAGGGAGCACTATAGAAAAAAAAATTGAAGCAGTAGTAGTATTGGGACAGGAGGCAAGACCACTCGAGCCTTCCACAGATCCAAAAAATACAACCTTTGCTCTTACACCACCATCAGGAGATCCTAACTTTTTGGACATCATCTTTGTTTGAACCAAGTTTTATCAAATGGAAAGATGAACTTAGAAGCAACCATTATCTTGAGGGAACTTTCTCAAATCCTAGCAGCAGTCGGGATTTCTTCTTTTCAAGAAGAACATATTTTGGTAGCAGCCAAGAACTTGTCTACCTCTCCGGAAATATTAGAAGAGTCAAGGTCCTATGAGCTACAAAATGATTTTCCTTGCCAAAATGTGAAGGAAGCTAAAAAATTGTGGACTACATCCAATAGAGGCAATCATTAAGACCTAAGATTGAGGAGTTCTCAACATCCATCTCAGCAGATCCTTCATGTACTTCAGAAATCAATCATCGAGAAGAAGAGGATCTGCATAGCATGATGAAGGAGAGAATAGAAATTATTGTTGATGAACATCAAGATTACATTGAAATTTGGTTTCAAGAGGTCATCAAGCCACGATACTATTCTCTTGTTCAAAACCTTCTGATGCCAAAACAAGTAGGTTGCTTGGTTCTTCATATCTAGGTAATCACTGTGGTAACTTTTTCATATATGGATATGAGTATGCTTCTTATCTTGCTCTGCACATGGTTACATTGGAAGAGTTCTTACACTTGAATAAAGATTTTCCCTTTCTTTTTAGGTAGGGTA
>JZKD02S0636433.1:305013-335397 GCA_000966675.3 Picea glauca | reverse complement strand
CATATTAAGAAGCAATTGCTCTTGAAAACCTTCACCACTATATAAGGAAGTGACACCGTAACCATCAAGCCTAGAGGTCTCTCGTACAGTTTTTCCAAGAAACCTGAGTAAGTGACTCAAGTGTCTTTATCAAAGAGTAACAAGGAGGTCTAATTAGCAGTTATTCATGGAAACATCACAATAATTACAAAAGAAGAAAGTGATTTGAGCCTAGAGATGCCTTTCTGTTCTTTCTCAATGGTACCATCCACTACACACTAAATAGCTTGATTATATCATATCTTTAGATAGGCCACATCCTCTTAAGTACCCCTTACATCGGGACAATCACTAATAATATAACGGAAAGTCATCCTCTAACATAAATACCATCCCAATTAAAAAAAAAAAAAGAGAGAAAAAGTTGTTTTCAGAGTTGTCCCCCCATCTTCTTGCATAAAGAAATCTTATACTAAATTTTTAAAAAGATGGAGGGCTAGTCTCTGAGGGTTTAAGAGGCTAACCCGTCAGGATACTAAACAGGTCTGCTGGCAACAGGTACCGGCCTGTGGTATGACTAGGTAAACATGTCGGAGTACTGAACTGGCTTGCTGGCAGCGGGGCATTCTACCTAGCGAGGATGGTAATCTAACAAAAAAATAAATAATAAATTTTAACTTGTCCTGATGTATGACATTACTTGCAGACAAAGATGAAATGAAGTATGTGTGGTTAAGCTAAGGTTAATGAACTTCATAAAATTTCCATTGGGAAATAGCTCTAAGACTATCTTGAAACTCTCTTGCCTACCTCTTCTTATCTATATATAGGATCTCTTATCCTATAGGTGGGGCCATCTCCTAACTGTCTCGTCAGAACAATTTGTGAAATTTATTTCTACACTTGGCATACTATAAATCTTCGGCTATTGGGGGATACTGACTGGTTTCCTATACTTTTGATTGTGAGGTGTCACAATACTTAGGTGTGGGAGAGGGGTTCATGAGATGACAAATGATTATTGCCTAGAGAAATAAGTCTTTGCAAGAATTTTTGTATTATTACCATGATACAGGTTATTACATTGATAGTCATGTTATTTTTGAAATTCTTAACTCATGTGTGCCATAAACTACTAAACACACACTTAACAGACCACTCTTTATCGGTTTATCTTCCATTACATGATGCATATTGTAGGTTTGACAATACATGTTTTATGCTTGCTATAACCTGTCCATTGTAGGTTTTTACATTACATGTTCTATGCAAGTGGACTGAGTGAGCATGGTGGAAAAATCAACAACAATGGAAGACTCTTATCCTACCTCAACTCCTATTCACTGTGTTCATGGCCTCTGAGGAATCAATTGCCTTAGCCAAAAAGCTCCCAAGAGTTGGAGACCGCTTATTTAAACACCACCAGTTGCCAAGAGAAAGCTATAACAGGGTTTTTAAAACCACATTTATGAACATCTCTGGAGCTAAGGGATACTCCAAGGAGTGGATAAAAGAGAAGCTAATCAACCTTCTCATAGTCATCACCAGCTTGATTACATGTGAAGGTAGATATTCCATCTTTAAAGCCTATCAATTTCGATTATTAGCTCACTTTCATTTCAATAAGCCATTGTAACTTTCCCTTTTACTTCTTCAAGAGTCTTGAGAAGATGTCTTCCCAAGTGAGGAAACATGTAACCAATCTCCATAACAACCTATTTCACCATGGCCTTATCAAACTACTTGTCTTAGCTGAGTTGGAAAAACAGGAGAAAATGTGGGATGAGTTCATTTACCAATTTGAAAACCCTCATCTTACAATCAAGACTAGCAAGAAGACTCTTGATCTAGGGACTGTTACTCCACCCAAACCCTCATGCTCAAGATATTCCTTTATCGGAGAAACTTGTTGATACCCCTGCAGCCTCATCGGGAAAAGAATCCTATTTCTAATTCATGGCATGAGGATGTTCCATATCTTCGGTCTGGGGGGGGTTTTCCTGAGCTAAAAATGCTAAGCATTGCCCATTTGTATAGAAAACCCATGAGAAGAGGAAGTAGGATTTCTATCAAAATTCTGTCATACTATCTTTTTACAAAGTCTTGGGATATTATATTAGCAGTTTTTTGTATTGGTATGCTAAATTATATACTGCTGACATCATTGTGCGTTTTATAAGCTCCTGTTCATTTTTATGTTTATTCTATAGAAGACTGCTTATACTTAACTACTCTTTGTGACAAATACAGAATGATTACAACTGCTAAATACTTACTGTCATCTGTATTCCAATCTTATGAAAAGAGGATCAGTTGTTTGAATTGTTACATATTAATGACAGACAATAAAAATTCTCCTGTTCACCATGCCTACCAATACAAACCAAGCCTTTTGTTAGTATTTGTCAGTTCTGTCAGTCACCAGTGATCAAATTTACTCTTTCATGTGATTGATATGATTATTAGGTCAAATTGTTATGTTTTCAAAATAAAATTCTCAAATACAATTTGACATATCTTGGTTGTAAAATTTTCATTAGTGTGTCTAGGTGTCAATAATACTCCCTCCACTCATACAAGGTCATAAATATTCATCGTGGTCATATCATCATTCCTTGTCATAAATTTTTAGATAATTGTCTTCGTCAAAGTTCTACTTCATAATTTGTTTATGAATTAAGGAAGATGAATTTGAAAAAAATGAAAGAGGTTTTTGTCAATAATAGACCAAGAAACAAAAACCTCCTTCAGTTTATGCACAGGTTTTATCATTTGAGATAAATTCCCCAAATACAGTTGCTATAGGAGGGTTTTCTGCACAATTGGACAGTTTGACTTCAAGTCCGTGTTTCATAGTTTTGGAGAAGGAATTTGAAGTTCTTGTTGGTTCCATTGTGTAGCCGAAATCATAAAATGTCCACCCATACCACTTTCAGCCCAAAATTCCTCTAGGAAGGCCTCCAAAATTCCTATCAAAGACCACGCTACGTTTCTACTAAGAGCACGTTGCGCTTCTGCATGTTTTGAGTAACCAACTTCAAGATGGGATTCTGAACAAATGGGAAAGTAATTTTGAAACATGGAAGATTTTTTTGTTCATAACATACCAAAATAAAATAACCTCTCTCATTTTTTGAATATACTTTATGGTTTGCAATATATTCCATCATCTTAGAGGCCTATACTTTCAGAAAATAAAACACTATGTTTTTCTTGTTTTAGTCATATTTTTGTTTCGTGTTTTCCTAACAACTGGAAGTGACGTTTTGAAAACCAAGAGAGGTTTTTACCAAGGAGATATTGAAAAACAATAATCTCTCTCAGTTTCTAAATATACATTATGGTTTTGTATATATTCAATTCTCTTAGAGGCCTAGTTTTTCAGGAAATAAAATACTCTGTTTTTCCTGTTTTATACATGTTTTCTTTTCATGGTTTCCTAACAACTGAAAGTGAATTTTTGAAAACCAAGAGAGGTTTTTGTCAATTAAATATTCAAAAAAAAAAAAATATCTCCGTTTTTACACGAGTTTTACTTTCTTGTAGTTACAAGTGTCACTTTGATACCTATTTTTCAGAAATTCGTCGGGCCTGAATTTTTGCGCTTATGGGAAGTCACTTTTGGAACTAATTTTGCAGAGGTAAAATTGTTGTTTTGCATGGTTTAAAGGATAAAGGGTATAATATACATTACAAAGCTTCCTCACATGTCATCAGTAGCCTCCAAAAACTCCAAACCCTCCAGTTCAAACTTAGAGAGTATGAAACATTGAGTTGTCATTTACGCCATGATAGCGTTGTCCTACAAGCCATGATGAATTCTCTATAGCACTAGGTTGATGATATTCACTGTCACCAATAATAGTCTCTAGATGCAATTGAAACATCACAAAAAGCCTAAGTCAAAAATCCCCTAGGCAAGAGGGAGAAGATTCTAAAGCTAATCCACCCCCTCCTTCGCAAGTTTAGTCATAAAGGGCAATTTCTTTTTTGTTTGTAGTGGGACCTGAAAAATCTTAGGTGTGGGGGTAATGTTGGGCCCGAGATATGATCATTTTCATGATAGTTATTATACACTTTTTCCATATGTATATATGTGTTTTTCATCTTTTTGAAGGATCTTTTTGGAGAATTTGATGATAAAATGGTATGATCGGCATAAGGTACATGTAATTCATGTTTAATGATTAAATCAAGTGTAATTCATCATGTTCTATTATTTCCAAGAGTTAATTCATTTTTTTTTGGTGTTATAGGGCAAAATCACAAGGCGTTTTTCCATCCAACACTCTATCTAGTACTTCATTCAGCACTATTAAAGGCAGCAAACTTAAGCATTAATTTTTGGGAGGATGAAGTGGAATCTGAAAAATCCGGCACATGGGTTTTGTGCATAGTATGCCCAGTTAGGTCCCAGGCGGGCCGTTTCCTGAAATTGTGAACGAATTAAGAGCAGTTTGTGGTTCTCATTTCTGACACTTGATCCGACACTCGATTTGGCACTCATTCCGACACTCGATCTAGAACTCGTTCCAGAACCCAGTATTGCACAAAAATGAAAGGCAAGTTGGCAGTTATGGCATTGACGACTAGTGATGGAAAAATCAGGCACATGGGTTTTCGTCATGATCGCCCCTGTTGACACTCGAAACTGAAATGGGCTGCAGCAAATCAATCCTGAGGCAACCTCGAACCACTTTGGATCAGAAGCTTCCCTCTTCCAACCCGAGAGGGATCTCTCAAAAAATGTCACAAAATGATTTTGAATAAGCTTGAAAAAGGTGGGCAGATTTATGGGTAAATGATGGTCTTGGATTTTTGGAGTTTGGGTGTTAAACCAGGGAAAAGGTCCATTGGGCATGGAGTCAAATGAAAACCAAGAAAAAGAGACAATAGTGGAGATCAAATAACTTGCGGAAAGTGAGGCAAAGTAAGTCTATCTTTCAGCGTTTTGATTAATCATGAATGCGGTAGCGGAAAGAGAAAGGAAAGGTCGACGTAGCAAAGGATATATGCAGAGTTCTGGAAATGCAGATTGGTCTTACACAGCTGATAGCTGGTGTAGAGGAAAGGCAATAAAAAATTATAGAAAACCCAAATCCTTTCGTTATAGTAGTGGTCGTACTAAAGTATAACAAAGCACATCGGTTAGAAGAAAACAAAGTGCAATGCAATCGTGATGGATCAAGGAAGACATAAAGATATGGTAAAGACAATATCAACTATGAGTAAGGAACACATAAATGCAATCCAAATAGATTTAACACAGCCGAAAGAAAAGGAAAACATGCTGAAAGAAATCAACCGTGATGAATCTCACAGTCTCAAGCAAAAATCATCTTTATTACTCCAATCTGGTTTTACAAGAAACTCAGTCATTACAATGAAACTCTCTTGACAGAGGTTTTTCTCCCAGTCCTGTGCTCATGCGCCCCCCCTCCACCATTGCTTTTACATACAACAGACTTTTAAAAGAAAAAATGAAACTCTCAGCGTTCCAAGAATCTGAAACGATTCGTCTTCTGGACTCCGGGACTGCCAGATGTGCGGATTGCTATTTGGAAGGTTACCGAACACGTAAGATTACAAAAAAAAATTGACCAGATCATCCAAACTATCGCTATATTCCACCTGTGTAGAGAAACTGCCCCATAATGCCTGAACCTTTCCATGCTCATCTGTCAGTACACCAGAAAAACTATTGCCAAAATCTGTATCCAATTCGATGACCTCCATTTTCATAGCTCTATACCTAGGATAAGCACATTGTCGAATATTCAAGGCAGCCACTGTGTTTTTTACTATGGACTTATGTGATTGAACTCTGATTCAATCCAATGAGATACATAGTATCACCCTTCTGCAGAGCAGGTTGAGGGCAAAGAACAGTTGCACGTACAGCTGCAGCCTCAGCTGGATATAGTGTCGCAGCAGGACTGTCGAACAAGGGAAAGGACAAAAAGCAGGTTTGAAACTTAACTCTGTAAGTAACAACGGATAATTCATACCCGGAATCGCTCACCTGCTCGATTGGGATGTCAATCAGTACGACCAACGAATGGCTGCTTCTTTAAATTGATGGCTTACTGTCATCAGAAATTCATCAGAAATAGAGGCAGCAGAGGATTGCCATGGCAGCTCTCCAGTCTGAAATTATGCCTAAGCCTAAGGCTGCTAATTCCATGACCATAAAACTGATGGTCAATAAGAGAAGTCGTAAGATATTATATGCAGAAGCAGGGAAGGATTTTGTTGATCTGTTGTTCAGTTTTCTCGTACTTCCAACTGGGGCCATTGCCAAGTAGGCACTGGTCTCCAAAGTACTTAAGGAGGAGGAGGATCGGACAAAAGTTCCTTGCATCACAAATCTTTATAAGAGCGTGGAGAGTCTGTCTATGTCGCTCATGAAAGCTGACAAAGCAATTTTGTTAGATCCAAAGGTTGTCTCCATGACCTACACCAGTGACACATTGCATGTTCAATCTCCTCCGCCTGCAGCTCCTTCCAGGTATTATGTGTGCCCTTATATACAGAGTTCTAGCTATACACACAGTCTCAGCACCCAAAGTGGAACTGTAACCTGTTCCTAAGGCAATTGGGTAAACCGTGAAGTGAAGTTGGTGGACAACCCCCTCGCAGATGCCAAAGATGTAGTATGTCCTACGGGATATGTGAAGAAGACTGTCAACTTTGTCATCACAGATGACTTGAGTGTTATTCCAGTTAACTCCACTACCACAATCGTTCAGTTGTGGAATAAGCTTGATGTGAAGGAGCCTGTTGGTAGGATAGAGGATGAATCATGCCACCAAGAATTCCCGTCTCTGTAGGAAAATCCTCTCTCACAAACTGTTCAGTCTCTCGTCGAAACCCTAATCGACGTGCCTCACTGAATTCTTTTTGCACAAGGGAAATCTGAAGTGTCTGTATCGACACCTTGGCATGCAACCGTTACCTTCTTCAAACATCCCCTGCCAGGAAATACCAGTCCATCTTCATTGTGTAGTTAGAGGCAATAAATTATCGAGACTAATGTATTCGTCGAGCATGATTACTCTGCACTGTAGCCACGTCGCTTAAACAGAAACGCTTCTCGCCGGCATTGTCAGTCCTGCCAGGGAAATCTGCAAGAGCCATAAATGGAAATGCAACATATCCATAACGCCCACATGAGCTTTCCCTACAAGAATCCTTCTTAAGAGTATTTTTGTCATGTTCGTCCATCAGCCATAATGTTTTCAAAAGGAACATACTTTCTCTAAATTTCAACCAGTCGATAGCAACTCTAACCATTGGAACTACCTGATTCCATAACCAAATTTTGAATTCCCTCGCCTTTAGGAGCAAATTCATCATCTTACTCATGGGAAAAGATGGAAGCCCATCCTTTTCAAGAAACCGACGCCCTGCCATGGCAACACTCCAGATCTTATTTCCAGAAGCTACGTCCAACTTCCCATGCAGGGATAATATGAAGCACTGCATGTCATCTTAAAATCCCTTCTTCTTTGTTCAGAGAGTTATATATAGATAAAATTTCCTCGATATATTGTCTGAACAATGCCTCAACCATACCATGTACAGCTCCCAACAAAATCCTGTGCTCTAGCATGGGTGCATTATTCACATCCATCTTACAGTATATGAAACAGAAAATGGAGACATTTGTGATGTCTTTGAACAATTTTGGGCGCAAACTTCTCCATTGATACCAACTCCGTCGTAGTCACAATCTTATATACACCAATCTAATAGGCCGAGGGGGAAGTCCTGAGTGAATTTGACGCGATAGAAACACTCTTCATAGCGCAGCAGCTTAGCCAAAGGAATTCTATAAGAAATATTTCCCAGGCAAATGCCAAAGTCCAATGACAAATCTCAAAAACAGGCCCGCTAGTGGATCACTTCTTCAATGCTATATGTCTTACCACAATCTATCCATATGCAAGAACCTTAGAGAAAATGAACTAGGCATTTTCCTTATGATGAGGGCAGACTGAATATACAGGTTCTTCATAACCTTCAACTGTGTATTGCTTGGTACCACTTACAACATCCCACACCTTGATAGCTTTATCATCTCCACAAGTGATAACACAGAGCTGCTTGTTATTCGGGTGAGAAAAAGCAATATTGTTCACACCACTAATATGAACATCAGTCTCTAAATGTTGCCTCAGCTCGCCAACACCAGTATATGCATATAAGTGGACAATATGCTTGGAAAATATAGCTCTAAGCAAGGTCCCATATGAGCTCTAAATACATTGATTTACAGAGAGACCTAGATCTTTGACAAGTGCTACCTGCAGTGGCATTGAGCCCGCTGAGATATCTCATACACTAAAGGCTCTGAGAGCCAATTTTTCCCGTGAACCCACATCCCAAATTCCAATATTACCAATATTCGTTCCAACTAGCAATATTGTTGGCTGCAGTGGGTGAAAATTCATGCTCATAACATTTGAACCCTGGTTAAAGGTTCTTGAAACGATTTTAGGAATTTCTTGCAGGTACATGCTAGGAGGATGAATTGGATCCAGGTAGGAAACCTTGGGCAGTGCAGTCAATTTTGATATCTGTTACAATAGCCCCCTCCAGCTACTAAGCTCAAGACAAATCTATTTCAGTTGTCCAAAGAAGGTGATTATTGGCTCACTCAGTTTCAGTAGTTAGGGCACCATTAATGAAATTTACCAATTTTAGAAGCAGCTCGAACCTCCTGTGGTCGACCACTTGGTCTGTAAATCTTATAAATACCACCATGGTGGTCATACAATAGCTAAGGAGTAGTAGACAAAGTATAGGATAGAGATAAAAATGTTTTCTTTTGTTTTTGCATTTTTCAATTGCCAGAATTGTATAAGACTGCATTTTTCAAGTTTTAATGGTGAAATCATTTTGTTGAGCTCGTGGTGTGCATTTGAGAGGTGACCACGAATTGCTAGGGGGCCCACCAGTAGTCTGGTAACTGTTCTCTGTGTTATTTATGCATTTCATAGCTTAGATGTGTCTTTATTTCCTGTACATGAACTGTTCCTTCATTTCTTTAATTTGTTGTTGTAGTTTAATTGTTTTAATTCTCTTTTGTAGGTTAGTATGGAGGCTTTTTGTTAATATGCATTGATTTTATAATTAGGAATGAGTTTGCAAACTCATACACTAACCCCACATGCATTTATTTGTTAGATTATGCTTTGATTTATGATTGTAGAATCTAGTTTAAAACAGAGTTTGAGATAGAATAGAACATAAATTTGAGTTTATGTTTTCTTTAACGAGGTTTCGGTGGATGGATATTCATTAGTCTTTAGTTTTCAATTCTAGTTTACCGATCTAGTTTCCATTTAGTTTTATTTATTTAATTTGTCATTTAGTTGCTTATTTGTTTTCTTGTCATATGCTGAAATAGTCTTTAAATTATGTTTATGAGTATTTTTCCTTTTTGCAATTTGAATTATTAAGACAGAGCTAGTTTAGTTTATGTTATGCAATTTCTTTCTTAGATTTAGATTGCAATTTCAAGTTGTAGTTAATGACTGAATTTAGTATAGCATAAGTTTGGTTATACTAGTATAGTTTCTTGTTTTCATAGAAGAGATAGTTTCCTTTATTGCTTTCAATAGAATAGATTTCCTTTCATGCATCGCATTGAGCATTTAGATTTCCTTTCACGCATTATAAATAGTTTTTCATTAGGCATTTAGTTCACTTGCCTCTTAGGCTAGATAGTTGTTCAATGAGAAGTTTTGCTTGCAGTAGTTAGTTGCCTTTGCTTACTTGTCTTTTGATTTAGTAGGTTAGTTAGGTGTCTTTTCTTACTTGTCTATTTTCTTTAATAGGTTAGATAGGTGCTTTTGCTTACTTTCTTATTTATTTGCTTTCATAGGGTAGTTTCTCTTTGGATGTATGTTGGCAAGTTAAAGAAGTTTGCTTTTGTCATTTGCTTATTATGCTTAGTGGTTTGCTTTTGCTTAATGTTGAACTAGTTTTCTTTACATAGGGTTTTACTTGCTTTCTTAGGAACCATCCATCGATCCTTGGCCCAAAAGTACTTAGGTTACCTAGTTTCATTTTTCTTAGTAGGGTTTGCTCATTAGATAGGTTTGCTTGAGTAGATTAGCCTTAGATAGTTGCTTTCCTTAGTTAGACTATACTCCTACCAACCTTTTACCTTTGGCATATATTTTGCTACAACTCTAAGTTTACTTACCCTGGGTTGAGAATTTAATTGAGGGTTGTTTAGTGTCTTTTTTAGTACATATAAATCAGCTAACAGTTTCAATACAAGAACTATAATATTGAGGTTGAGGTATCGGGAGTTGGCTCCCTACCTTCGTTGTGCCTGCAGTACACTAAGTGGCTATGTAATCTTCAATATTCATGCCAATTTTATCTCTTTAGGCTTTGAGGTTTACTACCTCATGATGTCGTGAAAACCTGGTAAAATATTAAATGTCCTCAACTTCAATCCTCAATGGTTTCCCATTGAGGTTGAAGGTCTCTGTATCAGGATCCCAGTAGTCTACTAGCATCTGTAGAATCCTCACTTGTGCCCTCATTCCTTTAAGAGCCCATAATTTGTATAGCCCACATTGTCTCAATTCCATTTGGGCCCCCAGATCTCTTTCCACAACAACATCTACCTCTTCATTTTCTCTTTCCCTCCACTCTAGCACCATCCTGCAGTTTAAAAAACCAAAATTTGAGTTAACATCTCGTAAAACACAACTTCACAGACATATACGTGGGTTGTAGTATACATAGTAGCGTATAGGTCTACATATATGTTGTCTAGCTTCTTCCTTCCCTCGTATATACCTCCCCATATGCTACTCGATAAACTGTAGCCTGCGTACAATTTAGTTTTTAGTTTGTGCCCTAAATTTTTCAAAATTTGGAACCTAAATTAAAGTTGTAAACCACTAAAAATAAAGATTAGGACAAGAAGACTTACTTGGTCTAGATGACTATCGATTCTGTCACTTATAGCTCCCACAATCCGTGCTTGAAGATCATGGGCAATTTGGACCAAAATGCACTATTTGGGGTAAAACTGAAATTATGTGGTAAATTGGTCAATATTTTACTATCTACAGAAATGTTTTACCCACTTTTATATAGTTTTATCAGTTTTTGACCTATTTTGTACTAGTTGTGCAGTGGAAAGAATTGGTTTTGGTGGTTTTGTCTAGGGATTTGAAGGGTTTCGAGCATTTGCTTCCCATTCATGACTTCGGCAGGTATCTTCTTGACCAGCATATAGGATAGATCCCACTCCATTTTTTGTATTTTTGCATTATCCTATACATGTGATCCATATGCCTTAGGTATGAACCCACCTATTAGCGACACCAAACCTTCTCTCTGCTATTAGAAGTGTCTTTATTGGGTGGTAAAGACTTACAAAACATGGGTTCCCTAGTTAGAACCTTTATGCCATTCGGTGCCCATGAAAATATTTTTTTATAGGACCAGGAGTCCCTAATAGTTCCAATATGGCTTTGCGTTTGAACCTCATTTCTTACTCTTAAGCATGATGACCTATACCTATGGGACTCCCATGAGTCTTGTTTAAGCTCTTTTCTGACTCTCTCAAAAAGAGAAAATTTATCCGAGTGAACTTGTCTCTTTCACACTCGTTAATTGGATTTGAAAGGACGTCTATTTGGTGTAATTTTAATCATTTTTCAGGCCAAGTAGACTAAATTTATGAAAAAGGACATTCTTTGGAGTTAAGTTGTAATTGTATCTCATTCTCTTGCTTGCAGTGTTGAGCCTATTGTTGGTTCCCTCTTTCACATTATAAGCCTATTATCTCAGCAGTTTGCATCCTCAACCAAGCAGAGCCTTCTTTATATCCTTTGCAACTTGACACCCTATACACTAAGAGGAAACATTCCCTCGAGTGTCCATACTATGCACGCACTTCCTTGCATTGAGCATAGGTGTGTTCCACCATTCGGAACTAGTTGCTTACTTGTGACACTTGTTTCCTATCTTGTATTATAGAATTCATTTTCTTATGACAGAAAAGCAAATACGGGTGGGAAAAGAATATTGTCTTATATTGGCAACAGTCATGTTGCCTTTGAACAGAGCACAAAATTTTGAGTCCATTTTTCATCTGAAGTTTGGTTTTAAGCATGACTTTAGGAAGATGATCTCGTTAATTAGAGTTTACTCCCCTGACTGGTTACTCTTCCAATCCTTATGTAGAGTCTTGATCGATGCCCCCTGCATTGCAAAGTTTCATTGAGAAGGTCTATACTACCAAAGTCTTTCATATGTCTCATGCTCTTTTTCAAAGGATGTCTATAAACTTGTGTTGGCCACTCCTCATAACGGTTGACTTTCCATGCCAGCCATATGCTCAGTATGTCTCAAAATCACATGAAGATGTAGTTCTATCATGCACCCTAGTCCTACTTTCATTATAGGTAGGTAACCTTGAACCCAACAATTGACATCTCCTCATTGGTCACTGACTGGGAGGTTTCCCTTGTGTTCGACAGTAAGAAATCTATTCACACATTGGGATTCGTCAGTGTCTTGGATGCCATTAGCCTTATTGGTGGTTTCCTATCCTTTGTCGGTAGTTATCATTATTGGATGTTATTCAGAGGGTCTCTTTCATGTACTATTTGCATCTGGTACACATGAGAGACACACATGCTCGTTGGTTTGTGAACATCATCTTCATTCTAGTTCCTCCAAATTACCAAGCTATTGTCTTGTACCTCGCTCTGACTGATGAGAGATTCCTTAATGCTCTCCTTTCAGTGGGTCTCCTTCCATCAAATCTAGCCCATCTATTCTGGAAACGAGACCTAGAGTATATTTATGAGTACTTAGAGGCTTGCAGTCATTAGTGGCAAGTTCTCTCACCACTGATAGTTGGGAATACATAAATGTCTTATGATCGATGGATTATTTGAGTGTTCAACCTCAACTCCTTTATTCACACTTGTAATAATGTACTCGGTGCCTTGATACCTTCTTTCATTATCGGTAGGTTATCTCACGTTTGTTAATGGTATTCATTAATGACCGGTAATCAAACGAAGTCTCATTGTGTTAGAATTCAACTCCATTATTCACATAATGCAGAATTGAACCTTTGGCAGATCGTGTAGAGAAATTGAAGGAGATCACATTATACTCCATTGTATATAGATTGGTTTTGAGGTTGGTCCTCACTAGGTTGTGTTCGTGACTATGAAATATGTCTACTTTGTATTACCTATTAATGGCCATGAGAACCTACTAATTGGTACATATTTTCACATGGATATATAGTGTAATTCAAATTGGCATCCATGTGTGTAGAGTCACTATATATTATAATGATAAACTAGTTATTCCAATTGAGTCTCCATCATTCCACTTCTGGGAATTATAATTTATTTCGTCCATCGCAGATACTCCTTTGAACTCACACATTAGGGGGCATCTGTTATAGCAATATTTGGCTCACCCCACACAACTTGATCAGAAGGCCTTTTCCATTTACCTATGCAGACTTGAAGTCCCTTTTGCACTTCCCAAAGCTAAAAAATACAATTTTTCCATAGATACGTTCCCTAACAGTATGACAACATGTGTATACGAAGGTTGCACCACTACAACCCGCGTACATCGGGTTTTTGTGCCCAAAATTAAAGAATGGTGTTGGGTTTCCATGTCACGTCATGAGATCCATGATCCTTGACCTTCCATATACTAGAAACATTCTGACTCGACCCTTCAGTTCCATTTGAACGCTATAAATGGGCCATATCTGAGCTATGGAAAAAGGGAAATAATTCAACTTTCAGAGTAAAGTTACTATGGAGAAATTATTCAGTTCATATTGAGTCTACATCCCTTTGTCCATTTAAGTCTAAAAACAGTGTTCATCCCCCAAGCTCTTCCCTCTTTGATGGAGAACTCCATTGCTCCTCTAATATGAGCTTGCCTTTGGTATAGGATTGAAGTGGTGGAGGCCCAGCTCGAAGGGACATAGTTTCTTGTTTCTGAACGTGCCGACATAGAAGTTTGTCATTCATACACTCCTGTTGATTAGATTTTAATAGAAATACTCTTTTCTCATCCAGTTAATGTCTCGCAAATATTTGAATTTTTATTCCATGGGCATATTTGTTATGAATATTGATGGATTATTCTATTGCATGTGCTAAATTTATATGTTATCACCATATGCTTGTGTATCTTGGTTGTTGAGGACAAGTTGCAGGTATATTTATTTGAGTCAAGTACTCAACGGTGGACTTAATCAAACGTTTGGACGAGGTAGGATATTTACCTTGTCTTGTTAGCATGTTTGTTAATATAGCATACTTGATATTAGAGTTGATTTCTGTAGTCATTTCCATCTATTGTGGTTTACCCATGCCATAGAGTAATTTTCCTCATAACATGATTCATGTAGAGGCCCTATGCAGAGGCCATGGATGTGGCTGCGATCTTTTTTTCACTTTGAGAGTGAATCATAAAGAAGACAAATTTCTCGGTCTGGGAGGTGACCTTCCTTAATTTCTTAGCGGAGATCAAGGAAATGGTGGTAGGCGTAGCTACCTTTGTTATACTGTAAAATTTTCTACCCAAAGTTATAATAACACTGTGAGGTATAGACTCATATATAGCATGGTGTTTCCACAAGTAAGGTTGGCCAAAATTAACATCACAAACTTCAAGGTTGGAAATATCACATAATACCTCATCCTTGAAGGGCTTGATGTTGTAGGGAAGGTGGAACTGTTGGCCGATGTGGAGATATCTCCCTTTGCGGAGCCACCCGATGGTGTAAGGATGCATATGTGATGTTGTCGGTAAATCCAACCACTTCATGACCTCTACTGAGACGATTTTCTCTTGACTTCGACTATCAGCAATGAAGTGCATCGGATCACCCTTCACCCATATCTGCAAGTGGAAAATATGCTCACCTTCCTATGGTTCTTCGGGTTCACTTGGATATACCTTGGTGGTAGTGATGGTAGCACTGGGTTTTGAATCAATGATCCTCTTACCCTTGTCTAGTTCTAATTTTGAATCAGAACCCACATCTGAATCCGAGGCTTTCATCTTGACTACCAATGACTGCTTCAAATGAAATTCATAGGTGTTATTCCAAGGAATTTTATTGATTTCACACCACTTTCCACTGTATTTCTTCATCTCCCCATTACCCTTCTTTGTTGGAGGATTTAACTGGTTGTCCTGCACTGGTCCATCCTTGCTCTATTTTTTGTTTTGCGGGTTGGGTCTACCTTTAAACTACCTCTACTATGAGGAATTCACATATCCAAACTCTCGCTTCTTCTGTTTAAATTTATGCTTGATTTTGATGACATATCAATAAGCCGCGCCTAATGATGAGATGTCCAGAGACTCCATTTATTTATGGATGTATCGATGTATACTGCCATGGTACTTGAGCACCAGGTGTCATTCAGAGACTTTGATACCCATATTTATGAGCAAGGAATGGAAGAAATTTGTGAACTCTAGCAATGTTTGGTCCCTTTCTTGCCGCAGCATGGTCCATTTTGTATACTAGTCATCGTAGCTTCCAATAGGGTAATAATGTTCCTTAATAATATCCCTGAAAGAACCCCAAGTGGGTATGAATACAAACAATGCAGATTCCTCTGTGGCCTTTTTCTCATAGTAGGTATCCCGCCAATCCTTGACATACGGGATAACCTTAAGAAGCACAAAGGTGATATTTTCTCTATTGGAGAAATTATGGATAGAAAAATACCCTTCGAGTATATTCAACCATTTATCTAGAGAAGTTGCATCTATCTGACCTTCAAATATATAAATATCAAAACTAACTTGTACCTTTAAGGGGGAGGCACCTCCAAAGTGGCCTCTTGATGAAGATGCATTGACTATTGGCAATCGTCAAAGGATCTAGGAAGAATTATCCATCATCGTGTTCCTTTTTCGTTAGAGGGATTCCTCAAGAAAAAACTTAATAGGATCTCCTTCTCCATCGTCTCTCTTTTCCTTTTCTATGGGAGGCCATCAGGGTCAATGAGGATGGTCCTGCAAAGGCTCAAATAGTTTGAGTCCCAACTCCTTATACCCTGACGTCGTTGGGGACATGCACAAAGAAACAAATAAAGAGAATATTTCTCTGATACCGCTGATACATATTTATAAATGGAATGAAATTAAATACAGATTTATAACAAAAACATAGAGATACAGTGAAACTTGAGTTCTATTACTAAATGAAATGTGTTGAATTGTAAAAATGCAGATTGAAACAAACTTGCTTGAATGGTGATAGAGTATCTCTAAGAAGAGATGTGAAGACTACGTGCATTCACCAAAGTGAATTACAATGAGGCCAAAAGACATTTTTGTAATAAATAAGCAAAGAGGAAACCCTAAACATCAAAAAATCTAACCCTAGGAGATGAAACGCCAAAAGACTTGTGGGCCCCGATGGGGTTAGTTGGTATGCCTCGATGGGGTTAGTTGGTATGCCAACTTCTCGAGGTCGTACTTCTGCATACGATCTCTGTTTGGCATGCTTGATATCCAGTTGGAAAGGTATAACCGAGAAGTACACATTCTGGGCAGCCTAGACTATTCCTTTGTCTATTCTCTAGGTGTTTTCATTCCTAGAGAGCATTGTTTAGGGCCTCAAATGGCCCTAGAAGTTCAGGACCCGAAAAAGTGTAGAAAAACTGCCAAAATGAAAAATTGTGCTTTGAGCTAGTGGAATAGGTGGGTGGCCACCGATATCCACCTGGATCAAGCACACAATCAATGAAGTGTTAGTTCAATGGAAGGATACAACTCCAGAAGATGCCACCTGGGAGCTGACTACCATTATGCAACAATTTCCTCATCTCAAGCCTTGAGGACAAGGTTTTTCTTCAAGGGGGAGGAAATGTTAGGGACCTACCCTCCCTAACCCCTCACGTAGGTATAATGATACATTTTTCATGTAATAAAGGTTGACATTAGTTAATAAGGCCTATTTAAAAATGTGAACAAGTCTAATGTAACAAGACTTAATAGAAGCTTCTGCGTCTAGAAAGATATTCCTATAGAATGTTCTTTAGATGATAGAATTAGTATAAATAGGAGTATAAGGAATTAGAAATTATTGTCTTGAGAATGATAGTAATTTCTATCAATAAATGTATCATTTTTTTTGTTGTGATTCTCTATATTTTGTTGTTCCACTGGTATTTGTTGTAATATTTCTAATTCTACTTATTATAATATATCTAGTACCTTACACAACCATATAATCTATTGTTCTAGTTCTCTCAACAATAGGTCACCCCCTAGCCATGGATATGAATCCCCAAGGATGGGTCCTAGTTCAAGTCTAAACACATAACCAACTATCAAGCTCTCACAGTTTTCCCAACCACATGACAATCCTAGTTTACCATCTCTCTTTCCCCTTTCAGCCTGCACAACCCAAAGAAATGAACTGCTTTCTCTGTAATAAATTTCCTCATGTTGTTTCACTTGTTTTCCATAGCTCCAAAGTTATTGGTCACGAAAACTCAATGTTGGAAAATCCAAGGATTCTCAGTTGTGCACAATTATTTCACAACTTCCATCATTCGCATGCCCATAGGCATTGATTCCATCCTGGAATAATCAATGGTTACTTACAACCAACAAGCAATGGCTCCTTCCCCCCACCAATTCATTTTCCATACCCCAAAACCCAAAACCAAAGTGACTAAGAATGAAAACGAGGAATGAGTAACAATGAATGGCGAACCCAAAATGAGTGAGTAACCCCCAAACAACCCAAAAGATGAATTTATAAAATTACATGCAATAAAGAACCATGCGGCCTTCCCCAAGAATCTCAAGTAACCACTTTTCCCAACTAATTCCCAAATGGGTAAATAAAATATAATAAAATACTTATCCCCTTTATCCCTCTCTCTCATGGAATTATAGTCCCCTATCTCTATCCTTGTTCGCCTTGCATCCAGTGATGCATTTTTATTATTAAACATATTCAAAGTATTAAATTTCCAGGCCCTCCGACCTTTTAAAATTTACATGCACTCCGACCTTTCATGAAATATACAAAAATACATCATTAATATGGGGACTCAAAACCAAGGTATTACATCATGCCATTATCCTGATTAACTTCAATTTGTGCTAATCTCAAGTGAAGATTCCAATCCTCCTTATAGGTACCAGATGTGATTGTGAATCCATATTTGAGGTGACTATGAATATTTTCTTGAATTTTGAGTCTAAGTGGCTACTAGAATCTTCCAAAAATCATCATCCAAGTTCATACAATATATTTTAGAGATGTGATGATTTGGTGACTGAATTAAGCTTGTGTTGTTTTTAGTATCACATTATTGTGGCTTATATTTCATTTCTTATATCCTATCATGATTGTTTCTTCAAGTCCCATGATATTATTGAAACCTTCTCTTCTGGAGATGTTGATGTTTTTGTAGACGAAAACATCCTCCTACCTTCATTGCTAGAGTAATCCTTGGAATCCAATGAAGACTTCACCAACAAGCATCTAATGTAAGATTTTTTGGAGACAAATCTTCACAAGGTACCCAAGGTTGTTTGCTACATATAAGCTAAAGGTGGCAATGCTTTCTTTGTCAAGTAGGGCTGCTAGCATGGCTTTCAATCTCTCAAAATTCCCTTGCATTTTGAGGTGAAATAGGGTGGAAGCCAATGGAATTCATATTGTAGGTTTAAATTCCTTCTTATATTATTACTCACTCACATCAAATATGGGTTACAATAAATTATTGCATGGAAGGCCAATTTTTTTATCATCTGTTTTCTTTTTCTCTTGATTGTTTATGATTTTTTTTTTTAACAATATCAAGTGTGAATGAATACTCTAGTTTTATTAATTTTTTTGTATTTGGTAATATATAGGAGGTTGGCCAAGATAGATTAAGCATAGTTTAATGATTTAATCTAATTTCCACTGAAATATTGCATTAAATAGTTTAATATCATGGAATGATGCCTCAATGGTAATAGAGGATGTTCCGGGTGACATTTTCTTTCCTAATTGAATATGTCTGGATGTGAAAGAAAAATATTATCGTAATTATAACATTTCTTAATTTATTTTCTTATTTATAATTTCATAATATTATAATTTTTTCTTCATATAAAAAACATCTATTTCTTTATTTCTTGTAATGACATTTGAGACTGTAGGTTTTGGTAGTGGGCATATGCACCAAAATTTGTGTTCTAGACTTTGTTGTGACTATTTTGTTAGCAAGGAACCATGGTCTAATTCCCACTTCGGAAGCATTTTTGGTATACTCTTGAGGATGTGTGACTTATAATATTCATTTCAACATTTCTAAATGCATACCTAGGGAATTTCCTCGGTATTACATAAAGTAGGTAGCTTACCCATGGATTTATTTGGAACATCATTTCCTTTAATCCATCTTTTTGTGTTAGAATGATATTATTTACTTTACAATATAGTGATGAGCTCAACCTACCCCATGTTACCCATGATTTTGGTCGTCATGATGATGTATTGATGATGGTGTAATCAGACCTTTCATAAGAACTTTTTCCTGAGAAAAGTTACTTTCATCTCTTCCCAGAAATCCCATTTTTTAAGAAGGTTTGCAGGCTGCTAGCATATTTGGCTGCGAGAATGACCCATTCTCATAGGCTTCCTTAAGCTAGGGTTCAAACTTCTCGCACTGTGTTGAACTGCTAGGGTGCGAACTCTTCCTAAAGCAAGGAAAAAGATGAATTCTCGATGCTTCTAGAAGGGAATCTTCTAGAAGGATGGGTTGGCATTCGAATGGTTATCCTAGTACTGGATTCCATGATATTTTGGGATCATTCCTATCCAAGTAACTAATTCGTTCTCTCCTATATATTGAGGGAATTCTCATGGAAAAAGTTAGAAGCAAGATTCATTGGAGAATTGGTGAAAGAATTGTGTGAAGGACTGAAGCTTGAACAGCAGCTTGGAGACTCTAGCAAGTCTATCCAAATGTTTTGATATTCTTCATGCAAGGATTGAGCAAGTGTGTGTGTCAGAGCCAGGAGTCATCAAAAGGAAGTTTGCGACATCAAGGCTTAGGTTGTAATCTTTACTTTCCATTAATATGATACAGTGGCATGTCCCTTTCCCATAAAGCTATTTCCACTTTATTGTATAATTCCTTGATCATATACATAGATTGATTGTTGAATAGATTGTGCTATCTTCACTTTGGTTGGTTTGTGTTGTCTTGGTCTTGGCTACACGAGAGAACTGGAGTGAAGCGGGAGCAACAAAGACCATAGGAAGCGATAATAAGGTATGTTATTTGTTCTTGCCTCCTAGTTAATTCAATGGTCAAAATCTAGGGAAAGAGTCATGTCCTGTCTTGATTTGTTCTAGATCGAGGTGGATCTAGGGAGATCGGTTAGTGTTCGCACCTACAGATTTATCCAATAACAAAATTGGTGACTCCACTGGGGAAAAATCCCATTTTCTTTGTGGCTTTTGGTATTTTTTTGTGGCCATTTGCTCTAGTTTTACTTTTCTTCTTTCCTATCAATATCTGAGTCTTCAGGATATCCTGATAGACCCTCTGGGTCCAGAGGCCTTTTTAAATTTTTCTTCATTTTCCAAAATTTTGACTATGTTCAGACATTCTCGCACTGTACTTCACTGCAGCCTGTGAGAATTGGTAGGGTTCGCACTCTGCCTTTAGCTTTTAGTGCGATGTTCTCGCACCTTGCTCAAGGGTCACCTGCGAGAATCAATGATTCTCGCACTGTGTAATACGACCAGCCTACGAACTCCTATTTTCAAAAAATTTGGATTAGATTTTTGGCATTTTTAACTGCTCAGATCAGTTTAGATGCCTCATAAGAGTTTCTTGGACCATTGATTGATTTCTTTATTGTCTTCGTTTGCATGCATGAACGGTCTTAGGATTGCAAGGCTCTTCTTGTCACTTTTGTCTTGGCTTTCATTTCTTGACTTTTCTTGGCAAAACCATTCTCTCTGATTTCATATTCTAAGTGTGTTTGATTAGTTAAGAACCAGTGATTGGCTGAAAGTTGAGTTTTCTTGGTCTTTGTTATTTGCTTATAATTTGAAAGATCATTTTCTTATGCATTTGAAAAGACTATATTGGTTTGCTTTTTATTTTTTGTCTTCATTGAAAGAGTGGATTGGGTTATTATCATTGCTTGTTCATTGGTTTTCTGATTTTCTGTACTCTCATTGGCATAGTGAGGGTCCTTTTTGAAAAGTGAACAAAATTTTTCTTTCAAAAAATCATTTTTGTCTTTGAAAACATTGAAAATCAAATTGTTGAAGTTGTTGAAAAAGAAACAATAGAGCATTGTTATTTGATGCGTGATTTGTTGCATTTGTATTTTAAAGGAAATTTTGCATAGTAGTTCAAGGTTGATCTAGAAAACTTTCTCTTTCCCTCCCATACATAGGATTCATTGAACAAAAGGTGATCTATTTCATTCTCATCCTTGCATTGTTGGGTCAGAGTCATACAACATAAGTTTCATCTCCGTTGTCCTTTGAGTAAACAACAGCTCTTAATAACACTGCATAATCATAAAATTTAACTAGTAACTCTTTTCTAGGTCTCTTTAACACCAACATTTAGCTAGGCTAGCGCTTTGGAATAGGAAGAGAGATACACTCTCCAAAAGCACAAAACACACAATAGCATCTTGTGTTAGGGAGTGTTAAATTCCATTCACAACATCCTGTCCTGGGAAGCCCTTCTCACACAAGGGTCAAGCACGAGGTCGCATTGGTATTGACAGAGTTACTCACCCTGCTTTGTTGGTATCAGTGTAGAGATTGCACGTATTACGGGGATCACTCGGAGGTATACCCACAATGATGTGTGGAAGCCTTTTGAGTTGATTTTGGGCTAGATACCTTGCCCTTGCATGTGGATCGGACTGTCGACTGTTCCCCCAGTATTTATTGTTGTTGGTGGTGACCTTAGTGGCCTGTCTCTCTAGGTTCTTACCCGAGGTGACTGTGGAGGGGAAAGTCTTCACGGTACCTGGAATTGACGTTGACCAAACTCACTCGGGCTCCTTGGAGGGTATACCCACGATTATGTGTGGGAGCTTGCACTAGGTTGTAAGTTCGTTAAGCAGGTCATCAGCGTAACTTTTCCACCCTAGCCCCACCCCTTCTCATCTCGTTGTTGCGACGTTGGATTTCATCACCAACTAGTGGCTTCGAAATTAGAAGGTCTTGTTTTCTTGGTGATTGCTTCCTAGATTTTGTTTACTAGCACGTGTTGTTTGTTTCTCGAAGTTGACCATAGGATTTTCTTCGTGAATTTTGTCACTCGTTTACAATAGCTCCTCCATGTCGTTCACATAGAATGCAAGGTTTGTCTCCAGAGCATCCTGAAGGCTCTCAACCCTTGTCTACAACTACACCTAAGGGCTCTCCTCAGCCGAGTGAAGTCCAAGACGTTACCACGCCACAAGTGGAATGAACTGACTCTCTAGAACATTTTCGAATTACTAATATTTGAGAGGACTTTCGACTTCACCCTGATTCTGAGAGACGTTTTATGCGAGCAAACTCTTTCGGAGACTTAATTGTTGTGTATTCTGGATCTCCATCTAGACCGAGGGAACAAGATCCTTTTTGGTCTATGGGCATTTTTCGACGGGACCTTTTTGGTCCTGGTTCACCTGTGGTCTCTGAAATCAACCCCCCTGTGGTTGCTGAGACAGAGACTGTACCATCGACTACCACCTATCACTTTACTCTCCCTACCAAAATGGACCATCTCACGAGTACTACGAGTGTCCCAACCGGGTTCACTGCGACTAGTCTTGCTCCTATAAACACGCAGCAAATGCCCAATGTCACTCTGATGCTACCACTCAGATACCATGCGTTGAATGCTTCTATTCCAACACCTCCACAAACCCCATCTGGTTCTCCTGGTGGTCCTTCTTCTCCTAGGTACCCTATTCCCAATTTTATTCTAACACTCCCTCAATTTCCTTCTGGAAGTAATTTCTTGTCTTCCATTGGCAATCCTAATCCTAGTGGCACTATCCCATCCATTACACCAAACTTGTAGATTCCCGTTGGTGGACAAGGTGGTACGATTCAACCCCCTCTTACTGGACACATTCCAATTACAACACAACCTTCGATTGGAACACAACTTTCGGTTGGAACACCACCTACGATAGCGGGACCCACCCCACCTTTCGGACAAAATATACCTCCCTCTTTGGCCCAGTATTGGAATCAGATGATACAAAATCCTCCTCAAACGACTGGGGGGAAGCAGTTGCTTGTCCCTACTATAGGCCAAGCATATCTGGGTATACCCAATCCTATTTGGGGTCCGAATGCTCAAACTCATGTACCCACTAAAGGTTACAATCCCTTGGGCTACTATCCTCTTCAACCACCACCGAATCTGCCTGGGTCTTCCCATTATGCACAAACCTCTTACGATCCTATTGGTTTGCTGACAAGGCTTCCTCCCCAAAGCCACCAGTACCCGCAGGTGAATTGACAACTACCCTTCTTGGCCACTTTGGATCTTCCGAATTTGTCAAGGATCCTAAATGATCCAATTCGTCACTCTCCCCAATGGCCTGTTATACCAGCTAAATTACCCTCGGACATTCCTAAGTTCGATGGCAAAGTGGGAGAGGACCCAAACAATCATGTCATGACTTTTCACCTCTGGTGTTCATCCAAATCGTTGATGTATGACTCTATTCGTTTACGTCTTTTTCAACGAACCCTCACAGGTTCTGCTACGAAGTGGTATATTGAATTACCATGAAATTTCTTCTCTGATTTCAACACCCTCGCTATGGCTTTCCTTACGCATTAGCAGTTACCGATCCGTTATGATACGGGGACCGAGATCTTGACTTCCTTCAAACAGAGTAAAGGCACTCATATATCCGATCACATCCATGAGTGGCGAAGGAGACGACGTCTCATTAAACTTGAGCTCCCCGATTAGTTACTGGCCGAGTGGTTCACGAAATCATTTGTGAACGACATCGGTAAGGACATTTCCATGGGTGGCATCGTCACGGAAGAGCAAGCTATAAGTCGTGCTCAATATCTTGATCTCATTTATTCACAAATGGGAACCCCTTATGATTTACTACCTGACTTACCTCCTCCTTCTAATTCCAACACTTCAACTCCTTCAACTGCCTCGCATGCCGCTGACGGCATGGTTGGTACTACCCAATCCCAACCACATTATGCTTCAAGTAAGAACCCTAAATCTACTTCTAATGTTCAAAGTGCTCTGTCTCCTGCCCCTCCCGCCGGTAAGACTTCTGAGGTAAATGCAGTTCAATCTACCCCAGCCGGTAAAAACAAATCTAAAAAGGGGAGAGGCAAGAATAAGGAGGGCAAAAATAATTCTCAAGCAGAGAAAACCAAAACTACCCCTGTTGATGACCGGGATAAGCGCAAACCACGATACCCTTGTCTTATCTATGGTGATGATCACTACATGAAGGATTTTCCACGATGGGCCAAGGTCACTAAGTTCCTTCAAGGCACTCCAAAACCACCTGCACCATTTGTTTTGTCCCAACCCTTCCCGTCTCAACAACAGGCTTAGTTGGTCATCCATGGCCAACCCTCTTCTTCTACTACGTCCTATGTTTTGATGTGTACTGGCGATTCTAAGCAGAGCAACGTTGCACTCACTACTCGAGCCAAAGATTATTCTCCCTCTAAGGAGAAGGTTGATGATCTATTTCCTTCTTCGGCACAACCCTCTCCCATGACTCTACCTACCCACGGTCCTCTTCATCTCGAACGACCGAGCCTCGATACAGTTCTACGGCCCCCCCCAAAGGGTGTCGTTCGGAAATCGGCTTTCAATCCTCATGCTCGTGCTGCCCAGAACTACAGCATTGTTGAAGATCTGGCCCAAGCACCCTCTGCGATGTTAGCCCTTGAAGTCCTTCAGTCTTGTCCCGCACAATGGAAGGCACTGTTAAAATATATCGGTGGAATCAATCCAACGGATACAAATTTGATATTATTTGACTTGGAAGATCACATTCTGAGGTTACCCGCTCAACTTGCGTTCTAGATCCAAGTGGTTGTCTCTGACAAAAACATTTTCCGAACCGTTATTGATGAGGGTGCCTCGACATGTGTTATGTCTCTTGCTTGTTGGAAATCCATTGGCTCTCCTCCTCTGAACGAATCCCAGAATGCTCTCAAAGCCTTCCACGGCTCTGGTTTTAAGCCCTATGGTGTTCTTCCTTCATTGCCCATCACGTTAGAAGGCAAAACGGTCCAAGTCGAAGTGGAAGTCTTTGACGCTCCCCTTGATTATAATCTTCTACTGGGCCGCAGCTGGATTGATTCTATGCACGTCATTGTGTCGACCCTTTTTTGTGTAGTACGTTTTCCTCACCAAGGAAAGGTTGTTACAGTCGACCAACTAGCCTTCTTCAATTCTGATACCCATACTGGCAACGTACCATTTGTCATTAAAACCCCACCGGGTTATGAGAATGTCGGTGTAGGCCTTCTCAAGGACTCCTCGTTAATGGGTACTTTCCCCATTCCTCCACCCGATGTTCCGCGCTCGTCTGTTGCTTCCATCAACATGATCTCCACCGTACCTCACAAACTTCCTGCATCTCACGACCCTTGGATAGTCCCTGACCCTGGAGATCATCTTCGTTACGGCGACGCAATGCCGTTAAGTCCAGTCGAATCCGCCTACCAGGCCATTCAATCGGCAACACCTTCTACTCCCTCTCTTGATGAGTTGTCTCCCGATCCTTTTCATGTTATTTTTCCCACTGACGAGATGATCATGTCCGTCATGGAGGACACCCCTTGGGACGATGGGCATCATCGTTCTATCCTCTTTCTGGAGCAACACACTCTTGAGAACTACCAACGGATTTCGACTCCGTCGACCGTTGTTGTCATCTCGACGGTTCCCAAGACTACACACGATGTGTTTGCTAAAGGGAACTTAAGCAATATCTCGCCCACGATTCCCGTTGACATATCCATTAAACCTAGGATTGTTGAAAATGTTCATATTCGAGATTCATGTTCTTCTGATGAAATTGTCACCTATACCTCCCTTTTCAAAGAATTTCTTGACATCTTCGCCTGGAGCTACGAAGAGATGCCAGGTATCGACCCTGCAATTGTTGTACATGAGATAAATACATACCCCAGAGCTAAACCCGTCTGGCAACGCCTTCGTCCAGTTCACCCACGTAAAGCGGCTGCTATAAAGCTCGAAGTTGAGAAACTTCTGAAAGCTGACTTTATTTATCCAGTGGCTCTTATAGACTGGGTTTCCAATCCTATCCCGATTGACAAAAAAGGAGTCACCATTCGTGTATGTGTTGATTATAGGGATATCAACAAAGCTTGTCCTAAAGACAACTTTCCTACCCCTTTCGTCGATCAGATTGTCGATGACTGCACCGAAAGTGAAATCTTCTCTCTCATGGATGGTTTCTTCGGCTATAATCAAATTAACATTGCTCTTGAGGATCAACATAAGACTGCTTTTATTTGTCCTTGGGGTACTTTTGTCTATCGAAAACTTCCTTTCGGTCTCAAGAACGCTGGCGCAACATTTAAACATGCTATGTCTTATGCTTTTCATGATATCAAGCACATCATTCAACCCTATTTGGACAATTTACCCGCTCATTCTATGCACAGAGTTGATCACCCTACCCACCTCCGAGCCTTTTTCGTTCGCTGTCGGTTCTATCGTATACGTTTAAATCCTCATAAGTGCGTTTTTTGCGTAGAATCCAACCGTCTTCTAGGTTTCATTGTTTCACGTCAAGGGATCTGGGTGGATCCTTTGAAGGTTGAGGTGATACTGAATCTCCCTCCTCCTTCTACACTTCGACAGTTACAAATTTTGCAGGGGAAAGCAAACTTTCTTCGTCGTTTTATCCCAAATTATGCCGAGATAACTCGTGGATTTACGCGGCTATTAAAGAAATATTTCGAGTTCGTGTGGGATACCATTGCCAATAATTCTTTTGAAGCTTTGAAGTTGTCCCTCACACGAGCTCAACTTCTTTTTCCCCCTGATTACAGTCGCGATTATTTCCTCTATCTTGCTGCCTCGGATTACACCATTGGCATGGTTCTCATCCAAGAGGATGATGCTCACGACGAACATGTTGTTTACTACTTGAGTCGAAGTGTCACACCAACTAAGATCAAGTATCAACATGTCGAGAAACTGGCCTTGGCTGCCATCCAAGCCGTCCAACGCTTCCAACACTATATCCTCTCATGCAAGGCTATAGTGATTTCACATTGCAACCCTATGCAACACATTCTTACCCGTCAATTGCTAGGGGGCAAGTACTCCAAATGGATTGTGATACTCCAGGAGTTTGACTTGGAATTTGATCGCACCAAGTCCAAGAAGTCCTTAGTTTTTGCTGTGTTGATATGCGATTTTCCCCATTCTGCAATGGAAAATGTAGCAACCGATTCATTACCCGATGAGTCGCTTTTCCTTATTAGCACTAATGATCTTTGGTATGGTGATATCATTATATATCTCCAAACCCAGACTTTTCGGCCAACTTTGTCTAGTACTAAATGACGTCGCATATGCTATCAAGCTCGTCAATACATTATCCTCGGGGATACTCTTTATCGTCGGGGGATTGACTCTATTTTTCGACGTTGTCTAACATTCGACAAAGCCAAGAAAGATTTGAATGACTGCCATTCTGGAGCATGTGGTGGTCATATGTCTGGGTATGCTACTTCCCAGAAGATCTTATGCGCAGGGCATTTTTGGCCTTCTTTGTTTAACGACTGCATCACCGCCGTTCAGAAATGCCATGCCTACCAGGCCTATAATCAGAAGATCCGGTCACATCCTGCTCCTCTTCACCCTATAGTCTCAGTTGGTCCCTTTGCAAAATGGGGCATCAATTTCATGGCATGTCACCCTCACTCGGCCGGGGGGCATGGTTACATTATTGTAGCCGTTGATTACTTTACAAAATGGGCCGAGGCAATGCCGACATTTGACAACACTAGAAAGACCGCAGCATTATTTCTTTTTAATCACGTCATAGCTTGTTTTGGTGTTCCCCAAGCTATCGTAACTAATCACGGTAGCCACTTTAGGAATTTTATGATGTCTGAACTTACAGAAAAGTTGGGTCTTCATCATGATAACTCAACACCCTATTATCCACAAGCCAACAACCAGGTCGAAGCAATCAACAAATTTCTCATAACTATGCTTCGACGGATGATAGGAATTCATAAAACAAGTTGGCACACAATGTTGTTTTCGGCATTGTGGGCGTACCAGACATCCGTCAAGTCCACTACTGGTTTTACACCTTTTCGGTTAGTCTATGGTGTGGAAGCCATTCTCCCTATCGAATGTGAGATACCTTCTTTGAAACTAGCTATTGAACTCCTACCCAACACTTCTGCTGAAGAATAACAACTATTGTATCTTATGTGATTAGACAAAACTCGATGTGATGCCACACTAGTTATCGAAGCTCAGAAAAAGCATGTTAAGGCCCAATACGACAAGCATGTCAAGCCTCGTGTTTTCTCCAAAGGTGATCTTGTTCTTCTCTATGAACAAGATCGAGATATGTTAGGGGATGGGAAATTCGAAGCCATGTGGCGAGGTCCTTATATCGTTCGACAAGTTTTGGAAAAAGGAGCTTATGAGTTGGTCAATTACGATGATATCCCTTTAAGTGAACCTAGGAATGGGTTGTACTTGAAGAAGTACTATGCATAAAATCATCTGTGCACAAGTACTTGTATTTTTAATGTATCATACTTTTTGTGTGTTACTATAGTTTGCTTTTGTCGTTATTTAGTTTATGCCCTTATGTGACGTTGTGTTTGATTTCCATATTTCGAAGTCTTCGCTACCCTATATTGGCTTCGCTGATGGCACTAGCCATAGTACCCGGAACCTTGCTTCAGCTGCGTGGGCAATTTACGCTCCTACAAACGAACTTGTCTCTTTACGAGGTGTGTGTATTGTCCATGCGACCAACAACATAGCAGAGTATAGCATTGTTATTGAATTATTGGTCGATGTTATCTCACTCGGAATCCGTCGTTTGGTTGTGCGTCTTGATTCGCATCTTATAGTACTACAGTTAAGTAATGTCTATTCTATTCGAAGTCCTACTTTGTTACGGGTTTATTTGCGAATTCGCCTCTTGGAATGTCACTTTGATTACATTGAATATCAACATATTCCTAGATGTCTAAATACATTAACATATGCATTGTCTAATTATGTATTAGACAGACATTTGAATCATTTATAAATCAATCACATCAATGTTCACACAACACATGATAAACTGGTAGAAGCCATCTGTATATATAATGATCAAAAGAGTTTTTTACAAAAATTTTGTCCGAAGACCAAAATGTCAAAAACTGAAGCTTATAGCTTCTACAAAGTGACATCAAGGATGACGTTCACGGTAGGACACGACTGCCCAAGCAACCCTACGGAGCAGTCAACTCATGGATGCTGATACTCCTACAATATGATGTTGATCGCGTTGTGGAACCTCTTCTAGAATAATATCTGGAATACTTGCAGTCAGGCCCTCTAGATTCTATTCCACCACTTGATAATCCTCAGCATATTCTGGTGCTAGTGCTATCTCTCCTCGCCGCTGTATGGGAGAAGTACCAGGAGGTCTGTAAGGTCCAACATCTGTGTTATCAACAAACGATTTTGTATTAATCTTTGGACGAACATATAAAACAAAAACATTTGAATATGATAAAAATTCAAAAACATTTAAAAAGAGAAAATGTGTGTTCTTCTTACCAAGGTCCCCCCACTGAGAATCCTCTGGCAGTACTAAGTCCAGATATCCTCAAAAATCCAACCCGGAATAAGCATAGTCATCAACCATCAACATCTGTGATTGAAGCCAGTCAAAAACAATAACCATTGAAGAAATTAGCATGCCTGAATCTTGGTTGATTCCCAGGAAGATAATACCTTGACTTTTGGTCCTCATGTTTGTAATTCTGGTCTGCATTCTGAACTCTGTTATTTGACCTCTTTTCTGGACATCCTGGCTGTACGAGTTTTTTGATTGAACCAACATTTTCTTGCTCTTTCTTATTACTTGAGTTTGTTTTATTTGAAAATGGACCTGCTCCAATATTTTCTATCTTAGACCCTTCCAACTGCTTGCTGATCTGAAACTTAATCACATTGGACGATTCTGTGTTCTTTAACTTACTACTGTTTGCATTTTCTTCATATCCTAGACCAAATTTATTCTGTGGAGGTCTTTGTCTGTTTAAAATATTGTTTAGCTCTTCTGAAGCTTTGATACTAGAAATAT
>JZKD02S0636433.1:281061-293084 GCA_000966675.3 Picea glauca | reverse complement strand
CCCCCACTGGGGGCCCGCTTGCCCCCGGACCCCGCAGAGGGGGTACCCCCCCTCTGCACTCCCCTGCGTGGAAGAGTGTACATACTTCTGGGGTGTAAATACTTCATGGGGTATAAACACGGCTGAAAGCAAATACCTCTGAATCAGGAAGATAATCAGGCTCCACAACCAACAAATATGCTTTATTGTACCAGGAAAAAGCAATTCCAGACAATGAACCTTTTAAATAAGCTCAATTTTTTACTCATTTTAGTTCTCCATATGATTTCCATAGATTTAGATGTCCATATGATTTCCAAATACCATCAAGAGTGAATATGCGGTCATCCCAAATAGTATTTTCATCATAAGGGGGATACAACTAAGATCTTCAGTTATTGACCTTCTATTATAGTGAGTGTTGTTCCTTGATATGTTCCTGGATGTAGAGGAACTTTTCCAAGGAATTTGAAAAAAACTCTTCATACCACAAGATAGCTCTTGGGTTAGAGGGGGCTCCCTCATCAGATTCAAGAAAGTTGGCTGCCCACTGTCACTAAGAAACAACTTGCAATATTAAGCTCAAAAATGCCAGATTTAGAGTGGTAAGAGCATGATAAGGGTTGAATATAAAATGATAGTAGATTCGAAATAAACACAGTAAATATCTCAGACGAAATTCCTATCCAGTAGGAACAAAGTCTCAAGTAGAATAGCACAATAGCTTAAAATGAAAGGTGGAGGAAGTTTGAGGAGAGAAATAAATCTTGGATTTGACACTGAGTAAGGAATTCACTGTAAACCTGAGATGAATAAAGTCACAAACATCTAAAGATTTTATGGTAGTCTTCAAATATCTATGAGATGCAAAATATTTACTGGGTATTTAACAAAGGAATCGAGAAAATGAATAAGTGTTGCTTAAACTAGGCATGAGACGAGCACAAGACAATGAATTCAGTGAAACACACTTATATAAATAAATTGTTGATATAATGATCATGTATATATTAAAGGAGTAGAGATAGGGTTATAATGTTAGGCACCAAATCTATTATATTATAAGAAAACAACAATATTGCAGTGAATACCAGTGAAATAACAATAGAGAATAGAAATATAGCAGTGGAACAATAGAATATATGGAACCACAACACAAATATAATACCTTTATTGATAGGAAGCAATGTTCACTTGCCTCTTTGAGGGGGAAACCTACAGCAGAGAAGAGCTCTATTACAATAATTATCAAGACAAATCCCTCTCATACCTTCTACTCTTATTTATACTAATTCTATCTTCTAAAGAACATTCTAGAGGAAGATATTTCTAGAAGCAGAAGCCTCTATTAGGTCTTCTTACATTTACTTGTTCATATTTATTAAATAGTCCTTATTAACTAGTATCGACCTTTATTACATGGAAATATGTTATTCTAACTACATGCGAAGTTAGGAGTTTAGGTCCCTAACATGCCTTCTCCCTTGAAGAAAAACCTTGTCCTCAAGGCTTGAGATGAGGAAATTCATGAAGAATAGTGGTTGGATCCTAGGTGGCATCTTCTGGAGCTGTATCTTTCCACTTCACTAACACCTCCTTGATGGTGCATTGACAGAGATGAAGTTCGCACTGGTCCAAGACTGCCTGTGGCTGCAACCATATGGAACCTTCAGCATCAGACTTTGGAAGATTGGTTTTAGTTTGGAACTTACTCCCAATCACCTTCTTTAAGCATGAGACATCAAAAACAGGATGGATCTTAGAATGACTAGGAAAAGCTAACTGATAGGCCACTAGTCCCACATGCTTGAGAATGGTATAAGGACCATAAAATTTGGGAGAAAGCTTCTGACAGTGTTGAACTTTGAGTGAAGTCTTCTTGTAAGGTTGTAGACAAAGAAACACCTAGTATCTTGTAACACACCCACGGAGGGGCATCAAAATTTCATTCTTTTTAAGAACTCAAGACCTCCATTCAGAGTCTCAAGTCCCATTTTTGCTCATCCTGGGATTTCCCTCCGCGATTACCATATTTAGAACTAAACTCAGAACTAGCGGATATGACTCTCTCCATCTCCTCGGGTGTTCATTGCTCAAGGTTGTGGAACTTCCATGTGAGTTTGACTTAATAGTTTCTTCACGCGCGCTGGGACTTTGGAATTTGGGTGTCCTTGACTCTCCTAACTCTGA
Organism: Picea glauca; assembly: GCA_000966675.3. Classification (NCBI taxonomy): domain Eukaryota; kingdom Viridiplantae; phylum Streptophyta; class Pinopsida; order Pinales; family Pinaceae; genus Picea; species Picea glauca. The sequence goes on along the minus strand of JZKD02S0636433.1, from coordinate 290,915 downwards.
TCCCACCAAATTCCAAACTCGCGGACAAACACAGGTCGAATGGACGGTCCATACTATGGTCACAACCAATGACTGAGATTGACTTCGGATCTCAGGCTTCAGGAGTTCTTGACTCACCTCACTCCAATTCCGCTGAAGTTCAAACTCATGGATAGACACGGGTTGAACTGATGGTCCATAGTATGGTCACAACCAATGGCTAAGATTGACTTCAGGTCTCAGGCTTCGGGATTTATTGACTCAACTGAATCCGATTCGACCGAAGTCCGAACTCATGGATAGACACGGGTTGAATTAGGGGCAACATGTGGCTCATTAATATTGGGTCCACATTGCTAGGGATGAAATCACTATATCTCGTCACCTTGGGCTAACAGTCTTTTACATTCCTCAGATATCACAATTGAGATCTAGTCATGTAGATCTATAGGTCTACGACTCTAGTTACTTTGGGGTTTCGATGTTTGGGAGTATTGTTAAGAAAACTCCTCTTACCTTCCGAAGCATCCAATCTCCGAAGTAGAGGGACAAGCGTCACGCATCCCCGGTATGACAATGGTTGGGAAAGGATCCAAAGGATCCCGCGATTTACGGTACTGGGTCCTTCGCGGCTCTGGATTTCAGGGTTTCGGGCCTTGGTTTAATTGGCAAGATAGGTCCACCCAACCACCTGGGGGACCACCTATTTCCGGTCAATATCATGGGGGACCGAGTCTCCCAGTCACCTTCAGTCTGCTTAAGGATAGTAGGGTCGGTCTTAATTAAAATTCCCAGACTTCCGGAGCTATGAGACCAAGGGAACATGGCCCCCTTAGGATTATCCTATGGTTCCTGGGTATTGGTCATATGGGTCCTTTTGAACGTATCTCTTTCACTCATCTTCAAAATGAAGAGACCTCCTCTTTTCAAGGCTTCAACTCTACTACTCCTCCTAAGATTTAACATAAAAGGGTTAAGGAATTGGGTTTGTCATTCTAGTTTCATGAAAAAGGAGTATGGGAGAGGTATCCTCTTTGAACGGATAGTTTTGGGTCGACACAATATCTCCTATCTTGACCATCTTAACAACTTGTGCCCTGGGAAGCCTCCAGAGTTAAGTTGGGCATGATGTCTATCAGTTGGAAGTGTAAATTTACAAGGAGATGAAAGCATATACATGACATAGGCATTTCACATAGAAAACATTTATAAATGCACATATGCATAAGTACAAGTAATCATCTATCATTCCATTTCAACAATAAAGCACGGAAAATACTTATCAGAACTAAACAATGTGAAGCGACTACTAGAAGGGGTGCTTGTTTCCACCCAACCATAGGCTCAGTCACTCCAAATGGATTTACCACTGGCCACCCCTCAGCTAGACCATGATGCTCTGCTACCCAATCTTTTTTGCTGGCGCAACAACAATAGGTACGAAGGTTACTCGACTCCTCCTGCAGGGTCTTGACAATGGTTTACATGATACAAAGAAAGGAGGAACAACCTCATTTATCATCTTGTATCATAACCTTTCCTTCCATTCCCTATGAACAGAACGCTTATATCCAGTTCTTTCTTGAACTCGAGAGATTCACCTCTCGTCTCTGCACTCTTTCCAGGACTCCCTCTGCCCACGACACCTTCCTTTCTCGCCTCTTTTAGCAAGTTTGTGTGTGGCTCAAATCCCTAGCCCATGGTCAACTCTGAAAGCCTTACAGATGGGTGTTATTTCCCATCCCCTCATTAACTCTTGAGGAGGTATTCCCACCTACGAGCCTGACTGTAATTTGTTTTTGGGTCAGAGGATTGTTCTGGTCCTAAGAAATTAAATCCAGTAACTATTGGTTTGGTGAAGGTTAATGCAACCATTCTTGGTCCCCTTCACCATATCTTTGTATATAAATCATGATATTTCTAGGTACACCCCCCCCTTACAGTAGTCATGCAACACTTATCCATTTTCTTAGTAAATAACAAGATTTACATTCATTTACCTTTCATACAAAGGTCCATCGAATCAACATTCACACATATGGAGTTTTCCATAGTCTCTTGGACATTATAGTTATATTTAAAAGATGGGGGAAACAGGGTGTTATAATTCCATCCCCCTTCAAGGAACATCATCCTCAATGTTCTATCTAATAACATGCTTTGTATATACAAAAGTGAACAAAAATGGATATGCATGTCTCATGTCATCCTCCATTTCCCATGTGGCCTCATCTGGGCCAAAGTGTTTCCAATGCACCTTGACCTGTGCAATGGTTCGGTTTATGAGTGGGGTTTCCTTCCTATATAGTATGCATTGAGTTTCTGGCAGTAATTCTCCCTCCGGTTCCACCTGGATCACAGACCGGTCAATTATATGATTAGAATCATGTACATATTTCTTCAATAATGAAATATGGAAAACATTATGTGCCTTTACTATGGGAGGGAGTGCTATCCTATAGGATACAGGTCCCACTCTATTTAAAACTTCAAAAGGTCCACAATACCGAGGTGTCATCTTGGCACAAGATCCCATCCTCAGGGAACTCTTCCTGGGACTAACTCTGAGATAGACATGGTCTCCTATCTTGAATTCTCTCGGGGTTCTCTTTTTGTCGGCATAACTTTTCTATCTATCCAGAGCGATTTTTAGATTTTGTTTTATCCGAACCACTTGTTGTTCATTTCCTTCAGCATGTTGGGTCTGATTGTAATTCTATTCATTGTATTATTCCAGCTGACTGGAGTTTTGCATGGTCTACCATAGAGAGCTTTGAAATGGCTCATCTTCATTGATTCTTGATAACTGTTGTTGTAGGAAAATTCTACCAGTGGAAGGTAGTATTCCCACTTCTTAGGTTGATGCATTACATCCATCCTTAGCATGTCTTCTAATATTTGGTTTACTCTTTCTGTCTGTCCATCGATTTGAGCGTGATACACTGTGTTAAACAACAGTTTAGTCTCAAAACCATCCATCAAGGATTTCCAAAAGCTTGAAGTGAATTTTGTGTCTCTGTCAGATACAATTTCCTTAGGCATGCCATGCAGTCTAAATATATCCTTCATGAATATTTTGCTATGTATATTTCCTTGCAAGTCGATTTGTCGAGAATGAAGTGAGCGAACTTTCTCAACTTGTACACCACTACCATGATGGAATCATTCTTCCTGGTCGATTTTGGTAATCCCATGATGAAATCCATGGAGATGGTTTGCCATTTCCATTCTGAAATTGGTAGAGGTTGTAACAACCCTGCTAGGTGTCGGTGTTCTACCTTAACTTGCTGGCATTCTAGACATTTATCTAAATATTCAACTATATCCTTTTTCAATCCAGGCCAATAGAATTGTTTCCTGGTGGCCGTGACAATTTTATGATAACCCAAATGACCAAGGTATGGTCTCTTGTGAAGTTCATACATTATGAAGCTCTTCAATTCATCACAACTTGGAATATACAGTCTATTTCGGTAAGTCAGTAGACCTCCGTCCAACATCTGGTAACCTTCATACTTTATCCCTGCGGGTTCTTTCTTCAGGTACAATGTCACAGTCTTGAAGAATGCATCGATTTCTTGTGCATTCCTGACTCTTTCCATGAAATCCATTTCACATGTGCTCACCACTGCCAGGTGAATCATTTTCATACTTCTGCTAAGGGCATCGACCACCCTATTTTCCTTCCCTTTGATATGTTTGATTTCAAAATCAAACTCGCTAAGGAGATCCATCCATCTAGCTTTTCTGGCATTGAGTTTTGATTGATCAAACACATGTCTCAACCCACAATGGTCTGTCATAAGTAAAAATATCCTACCCAGGAGGTAATGCCTCCACATTTTTAAAGCATGCACTATGGAAGTCAACTCCAGATCATGGGTAACATAATTGATTTCATGCTCATTCAATTTTATGGACTCATAGCAAATCACACGTCCTTCTTGCATAAAGACTCCTCGGAGTCCTTCCTTGCATGCATATGTACACATGAGGAAGTCATTATCGAGCTCGAAAATCTTCATCGCGGGTGTGTGGGTCAGAAGGTATTTTAGTAACTGAAATCTTTCTTCACATTCTGATGTCCAAATGAATTTAACCCCCTTTTTCTGGAGGGCAGTGATTGGAAAACTAATCTTGGAAAATCCTTTTATAAACCTCCTATGATATCCTGCTAAGCCCATAAAGGATCTAATATCTGAAACATCCTTTGGGGTATGCCATTCCATGATAGATCTGATCTTGTCAAGGTCTACTGCCACCCCTTCTTCAGATATAACATGGCCCACGTAATGTATTTTCTTCTGGAAAAAGTCACACTTGCTAAGCTTAGTGTAGAGTTGATTCTCTCTTAGCAATTGAAGTACAAGTCTAATATGTTCTTCATGCTCCTCTCTATTCTTGGAGTAGATTAAGATATCATCAATAAAAACCAATACAAATTTGTCTATGAATTTGTTGAGTACATTGTTCATCAAGAACATAAAAGTGTCAGGGGAATTGGTTAACCCAAATGGTACTACCACAAATTCATAGTGAACATATCTTGTCCTAAAGGTGGTTTTTTGGATGTCTTCATCCTTGATTCAAACTTGATGGTATCCATATATCAAGTCAATCTTTGAGAAAATGGAAGCACCCCCTAATTGGTTGAATAAGTCATCAATTCTTGGGAAGGGGTACTTGTTCTTTATGGTTTCCTTATTGAGTTTTCTATAATCTACACAGAATGTGCCATCTTTCTTCTTCACAAATAGGACTGGTGATCCCCATGGAGATACACTGGGCCGGATGTAGCCTTTATCCATAATTTCTTTTAGTTGTAGCTTGAGATCAACTAATTCGAGTGTACTCATTCTATAGGGTGTCCTAGACACTAGCACCGCTCCTGGTGCAAGTTCTATCTAGAATTCAATGTCTCTTCTCAGGGGTAAACCTGGTACCTCTTCTGGAAACAAATATCCATACTCCCTTAATAGGGGGTGGTTATTTAGGTTTGGTATGTCATCCTCAATAGACTTCAACACTTGTATTGTGTATAGAGGACATCCCTTTCTACAATACTTCTTCATTTGAAGGGCTGATATTCATCTCACTGAGACAAGCTTTTGGATTCCCCAGAGGGTTATCTTTCCTCCTTCTTCATTTATACATAATAAGGTTTTATGGTAACAGTCTAACTTAGTTTTATATGCAGCTAGCCATTCCATGCCAATCAACAGGTCATAAGATCCTAAGGGAAGTATGTTAAGAGTAGCTTGGGTGGGAAATCCATCCATAATGAATTGGCAAGTTAGTATGACCTCTGCTTCTTTTCTTTTGGTGCCAGTGGCTAGCTATACCAATCATGGCTTAGCATGTCTGTGTGGCTGCAACTTACACTTATCAATAGTCTAAGGGGCCACATAACTAAAGTTTGAACCAGGTTCAATTAAAATAGAAACTAGATGGTTGGCGATCATACCTTCAATATCCACCACTGAAGCTTGGTGGTCGGCTTGTTTATTATCCACGGTTGCATAAATTTGTGGCATACTCCTAGCCACATCATTGACAGTGGTAGCTTCTTGGATGTTATAAAATATCCTATTGTTCTATTGTATGTGTAGACAGTCCCTTAGTAGATGTTCTTCTCCACATCCCCAACATTTGAAGGGTTCCTTGTTTGGGTTTTTGATCTTTCCTGGGGTTGATCTAAAAGGTTTATTTCCACTCTGGGAGGGGAAATTCTACTGGTGCACACTTTGGGTAGGAAGGCTCATCCTTGAATCCTTCCCATAGTTCTTAAATATTGGGGATTTAAACCCCTTCTTCTTGAATCCTGAACTATTCTTCTTCTTCCAGTTCTCGCGAGGTTCTATCTGATGCCTGAATTTTTCATAGAAATGCCTTTCCTTTCAGATAGTGTCTTCTAAGGTCTTTGGTTCATCAAACTCAATCTTGTTTTGGTAGTTCTAAGGTAACCCAATGATAAATCGTTGCACTTTTACCTTTTCCTCTTTTATTTAGGGTACATAACTCAACAACTCAAGGAACTTAATGACATATTCCTCTATAGTGAGTGGTCCCAGCTTGATTTCATAGAACTCTTTAGTCTTCTCATCGAAATATTTATTTGGCAAATACTTCTTCTTGAAGTGTTTCTCAAACTGTTTCCAAGATAGGTCCTCTTCATGGATTCCTTCCACATTCTTAAGGTCTTCCCATAAAATGGAGGCCTTTCCATTAAGTTTGAATATGGCTATTTGAGCCTTCAAGTTTTCAGAGTAGTCATGGACTCTGAAGTATTTCTTTAAACCAAGCAGCCAAGCCTCAACCTCTTCCCCTTTCTTAATCTCTCCATCAAAAGAGGGTGGTTTGTCTTTATGAATTCTTCAAGATCAAGACCTTCAGAATGTTTTCACTTCTTTCCTCTCCTTTGAGAATGTGAGCTAGTTTTTCTACTAGAAGATCCCTCGGAGTTTCCATCTTCCTTTCTAGAGGAATCTCCCAATGAGATTCTCTTGCCTCTAGGTTGGGCCTTCTTTGAGGTACTTCTCCTAGTGTGGTCACTTATGGAGCCATGCTTTCGGATCTCCATTGGAATTTGACTTCTCTTCACATGTCGTCGGTCCACATGACTGGTTGTGGGTTCTTTCTGCAACTGCCTATGTATGTCGGATAATCTCTGCAACAAGACTGCATCAATTTATGTTTGTTTTTATGGCTCCTTTATCAATCTCTCATTGTCAGCCTTGCAACTCTGTAATTCGTCCCTAAGGCTCCTTACAGTTTCAGTCATATCCGGAGGTGTTTCCATTGCCCTCCTTTCATCATATTCTTCATCTCTATTGTGGGAGCTAGGGGTGATGATAGATGAGGAGCTATTTGCAGCCTCTGCAAGGGATACCTATACTATTGATAATGAGAGAGATGAGAATGAGGACGATTATGCAGGTTTGTTGATAGAGGAGGAGAGGATGGATCATTTGGAAAATGGGGATGTTGAGGCCAGGGGGGTTAAAAAATGTTGACTGCAAAGATTCAACAACAGTCCGATCAAGTGATCGACTGTGCTGATTAACTCATTCAGTAGGATTTATCCCACATTGAAAGTGAGGAAATTTTTATGTATGTTTATATTGACAACCCTCACTATGACTATTCCACACCTAGTGCAAGGGTATGGAGGGGGATCTAGTTGCTTGGACTTCACAAAGAAGATCACCAACCTAGAGCCCGGGATGACCTGTCAGGCCCCCTACCTTTTGGAAGAAGCGATAACAAACATTGATCTACCGATAGAGATGACCTCGTCCATTGAATAAATATTAATTTTACATTATTGGCGTGACGGTCATATCAGTGATCATGGGCTAAGGAGCGTTTGTTATTTCAGTTGGTGATGAGACTACCAATTTTATAGGATTTTTTGGCATAACGCCAAATCTGGAGGATCACCAAGTTCACTACCATGTGAATAAACGTTTGGATGTTGAGAACACTATTCATGTCAGAGTTTTTGGCATACTGGCAATTGTGGAGTTTCGCCAAAATTAGTTAAATACCTACACAACAAAAACACAAATAAAATGATTCAAATAAACATCATATTATTCAATGAAATCCCTGGTGTGATAACTACAATTCACAACTGATATTAAAATAATAATGCTTAAATCTTGAAAGTATCGATTTAAGGATGTATTTTGATGTTTGTTAACTATTTGTATTACACATTAACAAATTCATTAGATTTGAGATATAGATCGAAGAGATATGTGGTTATGGAGAGTCATGTTAATGATTGTGTTACTTAAAACAAGGGTTGTATAATATTAAATTAACAGACATGTTGTTTATGAAATGTTGTGTTGAAAAGTTTAAAGGATTATAAGTATGATGAGATGAGAATGAGAAACATGTGTCTGTCAAAGAATTATTGAAGATCAAGATCAAAAGGAGACAAAGAAGCAGCTATGAAACCCAGTGTTTGATATAGAAGACCATTACTAGACTACATATCCTATTTCTAGACTGGTGAACAAAGGGTGGCAGGGAGGTGCAAGGGCAGGTTGGAGCTTGTAGGGGAGTAGGTGATTCCTTGTTTGTTGTAGCTGACTAAATAGGGGGTTGTACCCTCCTACCAGTTGGAGCTGGTGAATAAGGGGTGTGAGTGCATCTTGATCAGTGGGTGTTGATCTAAATATGAAGAATGTCTTCCTTCATCTTGTAACTTGTAAAATACAATTTTGCAGTTAATAGAAAATCGTTTGTGGTTTTCCCAATTGAGTTCCACGATAAAATATTGTGTCTAATTTTTTTTTGCATTGAAAAAAGTAAAATTTTGATAAAGTTATTGTGTCGCTAATTCACCCCCCCCCCCCTCTCAGTGACATGATTTGATCCTTCATTGGGTTAGTGATCCCATGCATGGTAACAATATCAAAGATCCATGTAGCCTCAATACTCTCCGCTTTGATGTGATAAGAGCAGAAATATGTTCTTTATTTGATGTTTATGGTGTGAATTTGGAGTTGACATGACAAAATAGTGGCAATGGATGAAACAATGATATTTTGGGGTGTAAAGGGAAAGTTGAAATCCCTTAAGATGTTGGTGATAGTGTGGGTGTGGTGAAGAATGAGGGAAACACTAAGGAGGAAGAGGAGATAGTGGATTGACATGATAAGTTGGAGGAAAACAATAATGGACATCATGGTGTTGGATGATGATTGATTTGAGTAGGGTTGTTGAAAAGTATTCAACTTTCAAGGAGGGTCTCATGACCACATTCTATTTGGGTATCCCAAATTTCACTGCTTATGGTGATTGTTTCCAAGTATACAATCAGGTTATAGGTCGTTGGAATGTCAAACAACTTAAGGTTGTCAAATTTCACCAGGACGTGATAGATTGGATTAAAAAATTGGAAAAATTATACATGGTCCCAAGATGTCACAATAGAGTTGCATTAACAATAGCTATAGAGGAGAAAGTCCAAGTTTAGTCAAATTGAGGTGGAGAGTATATCAATGTAAAAATCCAAAGCCAATTTGTAAGTGGTGAGAGAGTCACAAAAGTTCATGTGTGAATTAAGTAATAAAGTGAAAGTCAATGAAAGTTCGAGTCAAGTTAAGGATTTTTTAAGTGTTAAAATAAAGTTATAATGAGAGTGTGTATCAAAGTAAAGTTGCTTGCTAAGACGGTCAACGATTGAGTCAATTTGCATGAAGAGATCATCATGGTGAATGAGTAGATTTGAATACTTTATGTAAGAAGTTGGAGGTGCATGTTTCGTGTTACTCGACACCTCAATTTAGTTTATGAAGAAGTCTTAAGATATCTTGCAAATAACAAGTATGTCATGTCATTAAAATACATTGTTGTAAGTATAGAAAGAAGAAAAGTGAGTAATTATTGTAGTGACATTCAATTTAACCAACTATTGTCACAAATTTGAGTCTGTGTTGGAAGTGACCATTCCTACATTAGACAGATTCTATTCAAAATCATTTGCAAGAACTATTGAGTACCACATATTATGAAGACATGGAAAATTATGCAAAAGAGAAATCATGATGAAGTGCAACAAGGAACAAAGATCATGCAGAGAAAGAAAAGAAGAATATGGAAGAAGAAAACATAAGCAATGGAAGACAGACTCATGATGAAGTATGGAAAGAGGAATAATTTCACAACGATCACTGGTGAAGGAAAAATAAGACTCTCGATGAAGAGGTTAAAAATACGATATGCATTATGATGAGATGTAAATGGATTTATTTTTGGGGCATATATAATGGGATTGTAATTTACTGGGAATTTAGAAAAGAATGTGGAATTTTTGTTGTTCTTGAGATGAAATGTTGAAATGTTTCATATGTGTTGTAGGG
>JZKD02S0636433.1:266692-276835 GCA_000966675.3 Picea glauca | reverse complement strand
AGTTCAAAGTGTTATTGTCAGAGTTTCAAGCATTCAAAAAATGTACAGTTGGTTAATTACTCCCAGATTGAAGGCAACTAATGTAAGGTAGAAAAACATTGCATTCAAAAGTCTAAGCCCAAGTACAAGTATCACAAAGTGTCCATTTTGAAATACATATTATTTCAGTATACCATTTAGACTAAATTAGATTTCAGCCTCCTATAAAAATATCTAACAGCCATACCATTGTTGTTTATGAGCTGAAATACTATTAACCAAGTTCTGAAATAAAATAGCAGTGAAAATAAATTATATATCAGCAGGTTATAACTCTCATTTGGCACAAAAATCTGTGCAATACCACTTGAAAAATACATAGAAAATTAGGGACAGATTTGAGGATAAAAAGATCTTTATTCTGCTCAAGGAAAATCTGAGTTTATACAACAACAATAAGCATCAGCATTACAACACAAAATATCTCTTATTTCAGCAAGTCATGCTTCAATACAAATTGTACCAAAGTGTAACTAGGGCAGATTGCCTCAACTGTACGACCAATATAGCCCAGAACAACTAGTAAACCTCCACAAACAATCACAACAATGTATAGAAATTTGTGCCAAGAGAATCGGTACGAACCAGAACAAAAAACTTTCAGCAAACTAGCATAGAAAATCATGCCACTCTTGTTGTATACTCATAGCCTCGATTTTTCTGCCTCCTCTTCTTGTACGGCCAACAAAACACTGTTGTAGGACCTCTACTATAGATGTTGTATGGACTGTTGAATGCTGCAAATGCTCCTTGGACTGCATGCCAATCCCTCTCCTAGGGATGTGTGCCAAGTCCCTCTTGTTGTGTCTCTTTTCTCAAGCAAATAAATCCTCCTTCGGATGCATGCCCCTTCACCTTCCCTCAATCTCTCCTCAAAAATGCACCCTCCTTATCCTAATGAGATACCTTTAAGCAATTTTGAATTGTAACTCCTCTAACCCTTGATCTCCCACGAGTGACTCTTCACTTTCCCTCAAGATCAACGATCATGACTTAATCATTCGTTGAGGTCACTTAAGTTAATAAAGTGACCCATAACATCATAAAGTCACTTTTACATTTCAAAATTAAAAGACTCAACTTTATAAAATCACTTTATAAAGTCACTAGGAGAAAATTTGCTTGGTCACTTCCGCATGCTGAGCACTGCCAATGCAGAAGTACCTCCAAGCTACCAAATTTCAACACTCCCTCTTAGCGAGAGAGGTACTTCTGGTATCACCACCAGAATTTGTCTCCATCTCATCAGCTTTCATAGATGCTCCCTCTGTACTAGAAGTCTCTTCTCCCTTTGAACATGAAGCCACTACTCCCACTACACTGGAAGCCTCTGTTGCTACCTCTATTGTACGATGAACTGTAGACAAGCTCCTAGGAGACTGCACACTCTCTTGACCATCCATCTGTGTCAAATCATGTCTAATGAGTCTTTTGAGAGTCTAGGAAGAGGATCAAGTCCTCGGTATCAACTCTCTCTACCGTGCAACCTGTTCACTCTCCAACACAAAATCTAACTCCAGAAATCCACTGGATCCCAACAGAGGTCAACCCAACAACCCATACAACCTCTCATACCCGAAACCAAGCATCATTGTTGTGTCTGGAGTAGCTCCTTCTGAATATAGAAATACATGACCACAGTAGAATGCCACTCCAAATTGATCAACCTCCAGAGATGACACTGAGAGTAAGTTAACCATCATCTCTAGAACATACAATAATCTGAAAACCCCCAGAAATCCTCTTGACTCTAGCTGGAATCTAACACTTCTAACCCCCTTCACTGCAAGTTGTGGGCCGGTACCAACATCCACACAAAAGTCTGAGTCTATTTCTGAAAGACTCAAGAACACTAACCTCATCCCTTTCATATGCCGAGAAGCTCCATTTTCCATGAACCACACTTCAATGTCCTCGAAAACTAGGCAACCACTGCCCAAGGGACCAGTCATGAGAGAAAACTCCCTCTCATGTCTCTCAACAAACTCTGCAATCTATGTTGATGCTGACACCTCTGGTTCTAGCTTTTTCTTCTTGTTGTTTGGACATTGACTGGCGTAGTGGCTAGTCTTGTGACATGAAAAGAATTTCACCTTGCTCATGTCCTTCTTCTTCTCATTGCCATTTACCACAAGAGAAATGTTCTTGTCGTCTGCAGCATCCAATTCCTTTTCTTAAGACCCCTCCCGGATCTCCTCCTGCGTAAAATCATCCCATAATCTGCTCCAGTCAGGGAGCTTCTCTCTCCCCACCACACACTTGACGAAAACCTCCCACTCCTTGGTGAAGCCTTTGAAGGCTATCCGCACCAACGTTGACTCAAGAATTACTTCTTCAACAGTTTCCAACTCATCCTTCACATGTGCAACCCAGGTGAGGTAGGTGGCCCCACTCTCTCCTTTGACCATCCTAGCTCCATGGAGCTTGTCTCGGAGAGCCATTTTCCAGTTCTCGTTATTAGCCTCATACAATCCTTTCAGTGAAAACCACATTTCATTGGCTGTATTCTTCTCATCCAAGTGTAGAATAAGGTGGTCTTTGAACCCGTCCAAGATGATTCTCTGATTCTTGGCTTCCCTCACCTCATGATTGTCAAGATCTATGGGATTTGAAGAAAGTACAGACATCATGGTGTTCGCAAATGACCACAATTTGTTCTCCTTGAGAACATTTTTTATTCTAACCTTCCATTGTAGGTAGTTGGAGACCCCCCTCCATTCTATCTTCAAACCTGATGTTGGAAGCCATCTTTGTCTACCTAACAAAGAGCCTTTTCTGCCTTCTTCAAGCAAATACACCAGCAAATCACTTGCTGTCCCAAGTGTCAAAGCTGACCACTAAAATTCAGAGCCCTAGCTCTGATACCATGTTGAAATACATCTTATTTCAGTATACCACTTAGACTAAATTATATTTCAGCCTCCTATAAATATCTAACAGCCATACCACTATTGTTTATGACCTGAAATACTATTAACCAAGTTCTGAAATAAAATAGCAGCGGAAATAAATTATATATCAGCATGTTGTAACCCTCATTTGGCAAAAACATCTGTGAAATACCATTTGAAAAATACACAGAAAATTAGAGACAGATTTGAGGATAAAAATCTCTTTATTTTGCTCAAGGAAAATCTAATTTTATACAACAACAATAAGCATCAACATTACAATACATAATATCTCTTATTTCAACAAGTCATCCTTCAATACAAACTGTACCATACTGTAACCAGGGCATATTGCCTCAACTGTACAACCAGTATGGCCCAAAACAACTAGTAAACCTCCATAAACAATCACAGAAATGTATAGAAACTTGTTCCAAGAGAATCGGTACGAAACATAACAGAAACATTTCAGCAAACTAGCATAGAAAATCGTGCCACTCTTGTTGTATACTCACAACCTTGACTTATGTGCCTTCTCTTGTTGTACGGCCAACAAAAAACTGTTGTACAACCTCTACTATAGTTGTTGTATGAACTGCTGAATGCTGCAAATGCTCCTTGGACTGCATGCCAATCCCTCTCCTAGGGATGCATGCCAAGTCCCTCTTGTTGTAGCTCTTTCCTCAAGCAAAGAAATCCTCCTTGGGATGCATGCCAAGTCCCTCTTCCTGTAGCTCTTTCCTCAACCAAAGAAATCCTCCTTGGGATGCATGCCCCTTCACCTTCCCTCAAGATCTCCTAAAAAATGTGCCCTCCTTCTCCTAATGAGTTGCCTTTAAGCAATTTTGAATTGTAACTCCTCTAACCCTTGATCTCCCATGAGTGACTCTTCACTTTCCCTCAAGATCAACGATCACGACTTAATCATTTGTTGAGGTCACTTAAGTTAATAAATTGACCCATAACATCATAAAGTCACTTTTACATTTCGAAATTAAAAGACTCAACTTTATAAAATCACTTGATAAAGTCACTAGGAGAAAATTTGCTTGGTCACTTCCGCATGCTGAGTGCTGCCAATGCAAAAGTACCTCCAAGCTACCAAATTTCAACATTCTAAATGATCAACGTGGTGATAGGAGGAATGTCGAGGTGGTAAGGTTTTAAGTTCCCATGGAGTTTGCCTGAATGTATAGAATTGAACACCAAATGTCATAATTGGAGAACACGGATTGGATATTCAAGCATTGAGGTTATTAATAAGATGAGAACGCAGTGCCAAGGGATGTCATCACTTAGTACTCGAGCTTATGGTCTAGGTGTCATAAGGATTGACAACTCAAAGCATCCAGAATCCACCAAGGATAACAATTTGTTGGGAAGGTGTGGAGGGTGTGCCAAAGATCAAAATGATCGACATTGGATTTAACTCCAAATGAAGATGCTCAATTTTAATTGTGTTATTTTTCAAAGAACTCGGTATAAATCAATAGTGGCAGGGGTCAGTCGCTGAATAGATCATTTCTATATTTGAAGACATTTGAATATATCTTCTCTATATTTAAAGGGATCGAGCCGACAAACTAAATATTAGATCTAGATTTTAAGGAAACATTCAAAAATATTTATCTAGATTTGATGGAGGGAAGTTGGCAGTTAAAGACGACTTCCTTGGAAAGTTTCTAGGAATCAATTACAGGTAGAAATTCAACATATGACAGAGTATCTTCTATGGGAGTTTTTGTATCATGCAATGAAACTTCAATAGTGCTCAACAAAGAAAGAATTGTACAAATCTATCCAATTCATGGAAAATACATTCAGAAGTTTCTAAGGAATCCTAGAGGATATATTTGGCCTATTCCACGTCACTTGGCACCTACAACAACTCCAGGTTGAAATTAAAGAAGGATGGTCAAATTATTTCCTATAATATTGGCTCTTCAACTTTTTCAAGCTATGTTTTTGTTCCATCTCGACTTATTGGTTTTTCTATTTTCCAAAAATTACATTTTTTTAAGAGAGGAGAATTGGTAATAAACCTGATCCAAAGATGCCTTGATTTTGATTCTCTATATATTGTAAGATTTAATAGATAAAGAGGAGAAGAATTTGGAAGAAGGAGGGGGCTATTTGTTGTACAGTCGCTCATTGGGTTCAAGTGTTTCTTTTTGATGAATACAAGAACTTATGTTTCAGGATTCTCGTGTCATAGCTATGTGGTGAAGTGTTTCTTAATGTAATATGTTTTTCTCTATTTTCACATTTTGTTTCTTTCTTTTATTATTTATAAGAAGATTAAGTTCAGGATTTGTTTCAAACACCCTATTCTGGATTAAAAAAATATTCATGTTTTCTTCTGAAGTTTGAATGTATAATTCAGGTAGTAATGCTCTACATTTGAAGTGAACCCTAATCTGTTCCTCTTTTTCCATCTCACAAACTACAAGTATCCACTAACATGACTGCCTTTCCCTATTACATATGAGCTCCGCTATTCCTTCATTTGATCACCTTAAACCTTTTTGACTCCATTTTTCACAATGACCCATCTTTTTTTGTCACAACCCAAAAATTTAAAAACCAAACCCAAAACTATCATAACTAGCCTAATATCTAAAACCTAAACAAAGCTTTATCATACAAACATATCCCTCTCTGAGTCTAGGAGGGATAGATCCTATATTCCAAAGTTATTTTGATGTTACCTTCATGATTTCCTACACAACCTTGGGAAAATTACAAAGTGCTAACAAAACCTAGTGAATAAATCTACAACAACAAACATACAAAATGACTTGGATACGATAAGGAAGTTATTTCTCATATTCTTGACTATTCAAAACCAATCAACTTATCATAATGCTAAGTTTCAACATTGTCATCGAGTTGGTCACATGGAGAATTAGTGTTTTGATCTCTATCCTTGTCTTCATTATGTGAAGAAAAATCATCATTCAAATAAATGTAAAAGGAAGAAGGATAAAAAGAAAAAAAAATCATTATGGTTGGATAAGTTCTTGGTGATGGAATCAACAAGTCAATAATTTGCATAAGTCTTACCATCTAGTTTAGACATAGATAAAGACATATTTTCATGGAGAAATCACAAAAGAAAAAATGATTTCAAACAATTGTTCTAAATCAACATTTTGGGCATGATTGGGGTCCAATTCTACATGCATTTAAAATTGAAACATGAGTAAAAAATGGTACTCTCTACACACCAAGAGAAGGAGCACATTGATGAAATAAAAAAGGTTTGTGGTCAACCAAAACCACCACTTTAATAAAGTCAAAATGATTAGTTTTTAACCAAAAAACAACCAAATACAATGATGAACCATTGAAGAACAAAAAAATTGAAAATCTCAGTCTTGGATCCCTTCTAGAAGATTCTCTCCTTGCACCGAATGGGGGGAATGTCAATGATGATAGTCAAGATTTAATTTTCGAAGTCTTATGAATCAAAATTTAATTGTAAATTGTAAATTATATCATGTTAAATGGTCTCCTCAACGTGACCTATACAATTCAATTGATCAATCTCATCAAATCAACATATTTGGGAAGTTCTAGATTGGAATCTAGAATCATCTAAGTACTCTTCAATTATTCACTAGGATGTTGTTCAACACCTAGTTATGTTTAAATTTAAAGAGAACTCCAGTGATCTTATTTGTTCACTAACAGTAGATTGATGATCCTATTTGTTCACCAATTAATAGCAGATGTCGGTTTATTCTAGCCAAATTACTTGGAAAATCATCAAATCGTCAAGTAATTTGGAATGTTTAGACATTGTAGTTGTTCACTTCCATAATTTCTACTCTCTTTCAAAATTTAGATGAACCATTCAACATCCCTATTATCAATTTTATTAGGAGCATCTTCATTGAATCTCAACTCATAAGTTTCTGATTGAATATTGAAGATGGTACCAATTTATGCACTAGTTATTGTTACCTTACAAGTATAATTAATACTTGTGATTGAGGTGGGGAATGTTATACTATGAGTCCCTAGACAACAAAAAAGTCAAAGATAACCTTATTATGAGTTGTCACCATTATCTACTAATGGGGTGTTGTCATTATCAACTGATGATTTGTTAGTGTAATCTAGATCTAGAGGTGGTCAGATACATGTACTATATATTGATATCATTGAATGAATACATGCTTTGAGATGGATTAAATTATTTTCTTCCATTTTTCTTGCTCTATTTCTTAGCAATATTTTCATAAAAAAGATAATATAATGCACATATGGATAATATATTGAGAGTATGAAATTTCTTACAATATACTAGTATTGATCTGTAAAATGTCATCAATATTTCAGTGGAACAATTTTTCACAACATATATTATAATATTATGAAATCTTAGGTTTATGAGATTTATTTTCTTAGATCCCATATTCATTATCTCTAGCTTATGGCTTGAATTTAAGAAATTACTAAAATATAAAAATGTAAGAATAGGCACAAATACACACCATCCATAGACATGAGCACAATATTTGACCTGTGAAACCTAGTATGGGAGAAAACCTAGCTATACGGTGAGTCTTGTGCTCTGCGATCTTTTCTTCAGATATAGAATGCACATACAAAGGAATGGGAACTCACCATGGAGTTACTTTTTGGCACTCTGGCTCGAATGGCTACTAAAAAATCTTCTTCTTCTATTGTTCTCAAAAAATACCACTCTTAGATGTTTTTCTCAGCTATGGAACATGATACAATGCAAAATAATGGAACCCCTTCTCATCTTGGCAGCTCAGTATTTAACATAGCCCAATAACCATCTAGTGGTAGGGTTTTTTGGCCCGAATGGCTACTAAACAATTATCCTCCTCCTCTATTATTATCACAAAATACCACTCTTAGATGTTTTTCTTAGCTATGGAACAAGATACAATGCAAAATAATAGAACCCCTTCTCATCTTGACCGCTCAGTATTTAACATAGCCCAATCCATCTAGTGGTAGGGTTATTGACTTCCTCAACCCTCAATTGTGATAAGGTTAATTTAGACCTTCTAGAATCTTATTTAAATTCCACACGTGTCTAGCCCCATATGCATGAGTAATGGGGAATTATGTGGCATCCTTTTGTACCATGGTAGTCAACACGATAGGTCAACTTGTAGGAGGCATACTTGTTTCATACGAGCTCTGATTGACACAATATTTGCACCATTAGAAAGGTATTTGAGTGTATATCAACTTCAAGGGTTCTTGGCTAACACTAAGAAATATTTGACCCCAAAAAATTTCATTTGTGTCAGTGTTTCATGGAAACCTGCACAAGAGACCTAGATAAATCATACACAAACAAAGCTTATCAAGAAAAGGAAGAGAGATAAACAATGAAGAATGAGAATCAATGTATACTATGATCTAATCAATGAGTAAGTGATCTTCACTTGTATAGGCAATGACATCATATAATTAGGAATGCATGCATAATAGTGATGGTCTAAGATTAAAAAGTCTAAAATATAACTAGTTAGTTAACTCCCACTAAACTAGTGTTACTCCCACTGAACTAGTGTACCGAAAATAGAAATTTCTCCAACACCCCCCCTAAACATCACTATGGAGTAAAAAGTGAGTCTTGGCTACTAGACCATTTTAGGTACTCATGTACAATGCAGCTAATGAACACTGAATAAAAGTGAGGAAAGAGGGAAAACCACGTGGGAACAAAAGCCCCCCTCAAAAGATAATGTATCAAAAGAAGAAAATGGACGCTGCTAAGAACTGTGTTCTTCACTGCAAGACGATCCTGCAAAGTTAGAAACTTTTGCTCACTGAAAGTCTTCATGAATATGTATAAATCTTTATGGATCTGATGAAGTACTTTGGCAACCTGTCGAGCCTTGTACCTCTTGATCCTATGGACCCATATGAACTTGAAAATATTTCTTTCTAATGGAAGTGGAACCAAATGCAAAGTATGATTCTTTAGGAGTGAGTCATACTCTTTTTGCATGGCTTCTTTCCATAATGGATTGCCCATATCCTCATCGTATAGCTGCAGATTAGAAGATTGAACCATATAGAAATGCATGGGCATCGCAGGTTCTGAAGATGAAAGTACATGGGAAGGATCCTCATGATGAGATCAAGTCCTCCTTGAATCCAATGGATTCCCTGCAAGGATACTTGCTTCTTGAATTGTGAACTATGCCTTTTGGGGCAGCTGTTGAAGCTTCAATGCTGGCTTCTTATCTGGTTGTACTGCCTTCTTATTTCCATGTACATAATCTGAGTGTATGGAATCATCTATGATGTCTAAAACTGATGGAAGAACAAGAGTATATGCATGTTGCACTACAGGTGCATGCAAAGTACTCTCCTTATGTGTAAGTAGAAAAAATGAGTCATCATCAGAAAACTTAAAACTTAGTGAATTTATACAACCTTGAATTGTTATACACCTCACCAATTGTAATGATGGAATTGTCATGCATGTCAATTATTGAAACTGAATCAGATGTAAATTCAACCCTTTTACCTTTCTGAGTGATCTGATAAACTAAGAGAAGATTCATAGAAATATTTGGAACATGTAAAACATTCTCAAAACTACCATTGTGGAGTTCCACTCTCCCGTCTCCTGCTACTGCTACTAGAGTATCATCCTTCATGAAAGAGGTGGTCTTGAGCATGGACTCAAAGAAGAGAAAACTTTCTCTTTTGCTACCATATGATGGGATGCACCAGAATATATAATCCATGAATCAGATGAGGAATTAATTGAAACTAGGGCATGATGATTACCTTTCTTAGGATCATGATCTTCTTCCTTCTTCTTCTTGACTCCCTCTGGAATGAAGTTTCCAAGGTTGTTCTGTTGAAGTGCCTATGCCATAAGATCGATTTGTTTCTCCATGCATGTGGATTCTTCATGATTTAGTTTATTGCAGTAAGTGCACTACTTTCCCTTATTCTTCTTCTTGGAATCTGAAGAGTCTCTGGAACATGAAGAATCGTTAAAGGGTTTGGAATATCCCTCCTTCTCGTTATGTTTCTCCTTCCCATTATGTTTGGATGATCCTTTTCCATCATGCATGGTGAGTGCATGTGCTTTGGGATCCTTCATGAGGCCCATCTATATGAGATTTTTCTTCTCTTGTGTGAGAGACTCAATAAATTGAGCCATCGTAGGCATTTTCCAATTTGCGCCCAAAAGACATCTGCC
>JZKD02S0636433.1:199165-215151 GCA_000966675.3 Picea glauca | reverse complement strand
GTCGTGCAGGTGAGTGCAGATTTGGGCGAGAAGCTTCAGTAACAAAGCTGAGGAGGAAAGATTGCAGTTCTTGCGAGCGTGAGTGCCAGGAACCCAAAGACTTCATCACTTTTGGGAAAGTGGTTGAAGACTGAGTACGGGAAGGGTGGTTTCCTGAGGGAGCCGAGTTAAGAAAATCTCAGGAGGGATATCTCTTTTGATTCGCGGGGTATCAACCAGTGGAAGTCGCCCTAGAGAAGGTGGTGGAGTGGAGATTTCTTCATAGAGGAAGAGAATCGACGACTTGAATTGTCGTGCAGACTCGCGAAGTCCCGTGGATCGTTGGATCCGGGAGGAGTGATGAGGCGGTTAGTCCTCAGGCGCGGAGAGAACCTTTCTCGTTACATATCAGTGGATCGGGGTTGGCGTGTGTGAGAACCATATGCACGTCGAATCGTGAAGAGCGATTCCCCGATTTGATTGGGACCGTCAGTCTGAGCGTGGACAGGTGGCACGAATCCAGAGCATCGGGACTCCGACATTCGGGGACTCCGGCAGTAGAAACTTTGGAGTCATGGGTTCGCGAACCGTGAAATCCCGAAGCTGACGTGGCAGCGTGGGCCCCGAAGATTCATTGGAGTACAGGTGGCGTGAAGCCGATAGATCGGCGTTTCGGTACTCGGGGATTTGATATGTAAAGGCTCGGTGCCGCGAATAGAGATTCCCCGAGGTTGACCGTTGACCATTGGGGTTTCGGTGTTTGTATTCACAGGGACAGTACCGTGAGTCTCGCGATATCGCGAGGTCCGATCTCCCGATACGCGAAGGGGAGATTACCAAGAAGATTGTGGGTGTTAGAATTCCCGAGTGGGAGCTGGAAGAGCATCGACTCTTCGGGCCGTGGAATGTGAAGGTCCTGGTGGAGCGACCGACAGCTGTGAGAGCGGGGTTGCGTCAATTATCATCGTTTCTTTCTTCAATATTTGCACGTTCTCGTTTCTTTCCCCAATAATTCTCTTTCCTTTGTTCGTTTTGGCGAGTATCATCTCGAGTGCAATCAAATTTTCTCTTGCACAAACATTTGTTTCCCATGAATTTTATAGTTATCTGTAAAATATATGTTCAACAAAGACATCACCTTGAAAAAATGCTCAACATTTATCTTTCAACATATAAATTGTTATTCCAATAAAAACTTGAACAAACATCAATTACCTTATTCAAAAAAAACCAGAAAGATGATTGGAAACTTTGTTTAGGTTCTCCAAAAAACCATCATGTATCGATATCAATCCTCCGATTAAGCCTATGGAACAGAGGGAAGAAATAAAGAAAGAAAAGAATATAGCTGCAATCAGTAATATAAATTCTTTGAAATCCCTATCTCCGAGCTCATATATATCCATCCATCCAATGAATTGTGTTAAATGTATTCGTTTGAAGGGGTAGTTATACGATTTGGCGCGAAATGAAACGATGCGATGTGTCTTTTCATTTTTTGCGACCAACAGAATTCTCTCAACACACTTTCGGCCGTGTTATCCCCAATTTTTAGGGATAACTAGGAGATCATGTCTCGAGGCCCACAGTTCCTAGACATGGAGTACCAAGAGCAGGATTGACCTGAGCATGGACCTAGAGGGCCCTGCCTTTTCTTCACTCATCATTTTTTGTCTTGTCAGCAACAACAACATCCATCACCATCAGCTTGATCATGTATCAAAAGAGGTTCTTGCTCCATGAGGTAATTGGTCCAGGTATCATGGTATGTGTCACTTTTGAGCATTAAAACCTTTAAATATGTGCATCTGATTCGTTTTATCTCTAACATCTGCTTGCATATTACATCAGACCTCGTGACCATGCTTGGAGAAATTGACAGGGTGCCCTAGCAAGCCTATGCCCATAGGTCTTGGTTTGCCACTGGGGGCATTTATGAAAAGCCATCGTCCACTCCCATCATAGCACCATTGTTTCATCTTATCTCCCACTCATTTATCCCATTCCCCTTGTCCAGGAATTGGGTTGACCTATTTGTAGTATTTCACCTTATCTCGTGGGAAGAAGGGGCTAAAGGCCCAGAAGGTAAAAGCAATTGGTAAAAGACAAAATCCCAGAAATAAAACCTTGAGATGCTTTGCCCAGGGATCCTTGAGAAGGTAGTAAAAATCCTCTTAGAAAGAAACAAGAGGGACTTGGAAAATAGCAAAACAAGACATACTCAAAGGATAGGGGGTCTCATCACAAGCCATCCTATTAGGTCCATGGGTACCTAACAATATGACATTGCCACCACCTGGTTACCACGCCAGGGCACTGACCTTTGGTTGCATGGCGAAGGGAAAGGGGGTCTCATCATGAGCCAACCTTCTCATCTCTGTGAAAGTACTTGTGAGTAACGCTATCAGCTCTGGTCAGCATGCTAAGGAAGTGTCCCCTGGTTACTTCTTGAATTAAAAGAAAAACAAGAAGAAAAGCAAATAAAAAAATAAAGCAAGAAAAGGAATAAAGGCAAGAATGGGCTTGGAAAAAATGCATCCATGACAGGTACGGCTCGCCTTCTACAAAGGCACCCACATGTAACATTTATGCATCCTTAGCCTTCACTGCGCCCACATGTTTGGACATCCCCTAGCCACATCCCCTCACTTACATGGTTTGGATGAGATCTTCCTGGAAACTTTCCTTTTCTTGTGGACACTAGCCCAATAGGATGCCTTGTCCTTTTCTCCAATCTTGTATTGCAGGTTTTTGTAATGTCTTTTAGTTATTGACTGATGTACTAGGGGTTTTATGCATATGTTTAATAATATTGATGATTATATGTGATTGACATTACTATGATCCCTGTGACGGATGATCCCATGGAGGGCATATCTTTTGATGTGCAGGACCATGCCCGATGGACATGTACCATTTGGACCGGTACACATGGGAAGATGACCAGTTCGGACCTCCATGGGGTTGAATAGCTCACCAGATGGATGTTGAGGCCCCATCAGGGGGCAGAGACATGACATAGCTTGATCATGGGTTTTTCACCTGAGAGGAAGAGGACGTTCCACCAGAGACACTCCGACAGGACTAGACCTAGGGGGAATGCCCCCTTTTCAGTGGAACGCTAGCCTTGGAAGGCTTACGATGTCCCCATATTCACCATGATGTCATCCAGCTTCATGGATGCTTTTGGAGGCAGACTGGGCAGCAGTGACACGTGTGGCATGTTGGAGAGGCCCCTGGGGGGCTAACGTTTTGCTCTTGGATGTTCCATTTTCCCTAGAAATGGATAGTGCCTCCTTTGAAGGGGATTTTACTCTCTTTTCTACTTAATTAGGATTTTTACTTAGCATTTAATGTAAAAACAACATGATTTTGACATTATGGCCCTGTCGGCCTTTTTATGACCTAAAAAGTAAAATTAGGTCATTGATACACTATATATTGAGGGTTTGGACTCTCATTTTATCATCATCGTTCACTCACCACTTGGTGAGGTATGAAATTTGTGCCCTACTTTAGGGTTTTGGTTGATTTAGTGAGGTGTATTTGTTGAAGGAAGATTCGCTTGGCATTTTTTAGCATTTTTCTTGATGGAAGGTGTTACAACTAGGGTTTGCTATGATGTTTCTTGGTGAAATGTAAGTGAAACTCTTCAAAACTTCTTAATTGAATGGTTGTATTGTTATTACCTTCATTTATTATTATAAATTTTCCCCATAAACCCTAGGTGACAAGCACACATAATTGGTCCTTGTCTCATGTCCTCATCAAGATTTCTAGCCATTTTGTTTGTTGAAGTGAGATAGAGCCTTGCCATAGCAACACTCTACTCTTTCATGCTAAAGAGGATTGAGCCTAGCCTTAGCTACACTCATTTTTCCCCTCTTCATATGCTAGCCGTACTTTCTAGATCTCAATAAGGAGGAGACGTCCCAGGCCTAGGTTATCTACACTTAGGGTCGTTTTCTTCTAAGGTTTGATGATAGAGCCTTGTTGTAGCAACACTCTCCCTCATTTGACTCTCATGTCTTGATGTTATCCTTCTTGCTAGCCATTTTTCCATCTAAGGAAGGAGGAGAGAGCACGAGGCCTTGTCATAGAAACACCAGAGTGAGCCTCTCTCCCCTAGGATTTTGTCTCTGAGGCCCTACCATAGCATCACTTCAAAGCTCTTCCCTCCAGTCCTTAGTCTTCCTCCTTCAAATCCTGCGTCCTTCATTATTAACTCCATTTAACCCTAAAGACATTGATCTAAGACCTCAAATGTTGAAGTAGAACTTGATCTAAACACTTTCAATATCTTTGAATTGAAACCTTAACTACACTAACCCTAGCTCTAGCTAACCCTACTAACCCTAAGTTGCTGACGTCATTATTGAATAGTTCATCTTTATTGCAGCAACATTTTACTTATTGAGAAATTGAATGGTAGTTAAAGGCATTAATTGAGTAAAGAGTTGGTTTATTACATTGAATTCCACATCATTCTAATAATTATTGATGAAGTGATATGATTTTTACTGCTATTGATAAACATTGACTCTGTCAATGCTTATATTGAATATCAGATAGTCTTATATATATATATATATATATGAAGTACTAACCAAGGTTGCACGTATCAGTTTCCTTGTTGTGTTGTCTCAAGCAGGTGCTTTTCTTTTCTTCGGTTATACCTTATTATTGGTTGTTTGGCCGAGACTATCTAATTGGTGGTGATCTGTGAAAGGGGGGACTTCTCCTTGTCCTATTATCCTTTTCCCTTTCAAAACCCCAAGTCACCGGGGATGTCTCCCCTGGGCCCAGCCTCCCTAAAGAGAAAGAACCTTCCCATCATGGTGAAATTGTGTGGGATAGGTTCTTGTTACGCCAGTTTGGCCCTCTACCTTATAGCCCTTTATCCTAGCTATAAACTGTGCGATAACATTTTGGCTCCATTGCTGGGGAACACTGAGTCAATTCTCCTCAGACAAATTTTTTTTTTGGTAAGCCTTGCCTGAGAGCCTTATCTTACAATCTTACCTGGCGACTCCACTAGGGTGTTTTCCCTATTTCTTTGATAGTTTCAAGAAAACTATCTAGCGACTCCACTGATGACGAAGCCAACTATGACTTCACAATGGGATCTAGGGAACTAAAAACCTTTGGACATGAGTAAAATACCGGGATATCCCAAATGAATGCCCCCCTTTTATAAAAATTAGCTCCCTAGATTCGCTGACATCGATGGATAAAGTCTCGATTATCACATGAGAAAATTTTGGGCTTTCTTTCAATACTGCCCTGTCAGTGATGAGGCTGAAGATTTGGTGATGAAACTCTTCTCTGCCTCTCTGCATGGAGAGACTAGAAGATGGTATGATAATCTTCCAGCTGCCAACATCACATCTATGAACCATTTTGAAGAAATCTTCTTTGCAAGGTGGGTTATGAAATTGGAAGATATGCAATCATTGCTGAAAGGTATTGAATGCATAAAACAAACATAGGATGATATCATCAGAGTTTTTGGGGTTAGGTTCCAGAGGTTGCTTTACCAGATTCCTGAAGGCCATCATCCTAAAGACAAGTACCTCTTTTATCTCTATGCTAATGGACTTCAGGGGAATTTGAGCTTCCTCCTAAATAAAAAGAATCCAAAAACACTTGCAGAAGATCACAGCATGGCCATTTGAATCGAAAAAAATCTCTCCTTATCCAGAACCAATGACCATACCATGGACACTCTTAGCTTGATAAAACTAGTTTCCCTTGAAACCTTTGCTGAAGATCCACAAGAGAGAAGGGAACAAGTTTTTGACCAGCAGAATGAGGACATGATTAAGGAGCAAGAACCTAAGCAAGATGATGAAGTATCGACCTACACTCCTCCTTCTGATAAGGCCATCCAAGAGCATGTTTCTCCTTCACAACAGAACGATAATGAGGTTAGTTGTTTCCCTTTTCAGGATATCGACGACACCTTGTTCCTTGATTCAGAAAATGAAGGAGAAATGAAAGCCTTGAACAAAATGGATATTCCTTGATGTACAATCGAAGACAAAGAAGAAATCCATGAGGATGAAACAATAACACATGCTGAAAACGCCAAAGTCCTCAAAGCCCCTGCATGAGAAGAAATAGTAATTTTCCCTTCTCCCCTAGTTTTTTATGATGCTTTACTTTATGATGAAGGAAATGAGGAGGAGGAGAATGAATTTTCAAATATTTCAAACCCTAAATGTTATGACACGGATAGTGACATTGTTTATAACATTGAAGAGTTCATACATGTTGGGAGACATAGCTGGCATATAGTTGGTTATGACCTGGATCCCATCTATGACACTGAGAGTCATTTCAAAGTGTTTTCCTTGCAATTATCACAAAAGATTACTTTTGACTAGTGGCAACAAGGAGATGAGATTTTTACCCATACTTTTCGAAAAACCAAGGATGACCTAGTACCTTGTTTTCCTGATGATTTTCAGTCTTACCTTGAGATTTTTGATCAGTACCCTTCTGAGCACTTGGATTCTCTCCATGAAGATGATTACCAACCACCATTGTGATCGGATTTTGATACAAGTAAAAACATTATTTGCCTAAAGAAGGATTCTCATGACTTCTCACTCCAACCACCTGTTATTACTTTACCTTGCTTTTCCATTAAAGGTGTAGTTGGGAAGTATATTTTTTATGTTGAGTTTCCTCTTAGGCAAACCCTAGACTCCAAGGGTTGGTTGGATACTACAAGTTTGACTCTGTTATCTCAGTTTTTCAACTTTCCCTTGATAGTTTTCCAGTCATCTACTATATCTTTGTCAATCCTTTCCTTGACTTTAGAGCATGAGGATGTCCTAAGTAGCCAGCTTGCAGGCCCTTTTAGTCATTTTTCTAAACCTTGGACTTTTCACGACCATTTCTTGGAGTGGATTGAATACCTTCCTCAGAGATTAACTTGGCAGGATTTTATTCCTCCCACCTGTCTCCATGAGTTAGACTTTGAGATTTCCGATGATATGATATATATTCTAACCCGTGACATTTTTGTGCTTGATTTATCACTATTTTGTTTTATGATGAAGCACAAAGGCAGGTATCGAGGAATGTTTTTGGATTGGCTTCACTGGTTGTTTGACTACACCCAACGTTCCAGCCAACATGTAAGTACAGGTAAGAAGTTTGCTTTCATCGTTTTACTCATTGATTGCTTTATTTTAGTATATATAGCTATGTATGATGGAGTGGCATTACCACCCCAATTTTGTTACTGATACTTCTATCAAGATTGAGCAGGTATGCAGGTTATGCCCGAGATGCTGAGATTTTCATGCGCTCTATGGTGAGCACATGTCCCCGAGTTGGAGCTAGATGTTATCCCCACTTTTTAGGGATAACTAGGAGATCATGTCTCGAGGCCCACAGGTCCTAGATATAGAGTACCGAGAGTAGGATTGACCTGAGCATGGCCCTGGAGGGCCCCACCTTTTCTTCACTCATCATTTTTTGTCTTGTCAGCAGCAGTAGCATCCATCACCATCGGCTTGATCCTGTATTCAGAAGAGGTTCTTTCTCCATGAGGTAATTGGTCCAGGTATCATGGTATGTGTCACTTTTGATCATTAAAACCTTTAAATATGTGCATGTGATTCCTTTTATCTCTAACAACTGCTTGGATATTACATTATCCTACTTGACCATGCTTGGGGAAATTGAGAGGGTGCCCTAACAAGCCTGTGCCCATAGGTCTTGGTTTGCCACTGGGGGGATTTCTGAAAATCCATCGTCTTCTCCCATCATAGCACCACTATTTCATCTTATATCCCACTCATTTATCCCATTCCCCTTGTCCGGGCATTGGGTTGACCTATTTGCAGGATTGTACCTTATCTCGTGGGAAGAAGGGGCTAAAGGACCAGAAGGTAAAAGCAGCTGGTAAAAGACAAAATCCTAGAAATAAAACCTTGAGATGCTTCGCCCAGGGATCCCCGAGAAGGCAGTAAAAAGCCTCTCAGCAAGAAACAAGAGGGACCTGAAAAATAACAAAACAAGACCTAGTCAGAGGATAGGGGGTCTCATCATGAGCCAGCCTATTAGGTCGATGGGTACCTAACAGTATGACATTGCCACCATCTGGTTACCACGCCAGGGAAGTGACCTTTGGTTGCATGGCCAAGGGAAAGGGGATCTCATCACGAGCCAACCTTGTCATCTCTGTGAAAGTACTTGTGGGTAACGCTATCAGCTCTGGTCACCATGCCAAGGCAGTGTCCCCTGGTTAGTTCTTGAATAAAAAGAAAAAGATGAAGAAAATAAAATAAAAGACTAAAGCAAGAAAAAGAATAAAGGCAAGAATGGGCTTGGAAAAAATGCATCCATGACAGGTACGGATCACCTTCTACAAAGGCACCCACAAGTTTGGACATCCCCTAGCCACATCACCTCACTTACATGGATTGGATGAGATCTTCCTGGAAACTTTCCTTTTCTTGTGGACACTAGCCCAATAGGACGCCTTGTCCTTTTCTCCAATCTTGTATTCCAAGTTTTTGTAATGTCTTTGAGCTATTGACTGATGTAGTAGGGGTTTTATGCATATGTATAATAATATTTATGATGACATGTGATTGACATTTCTATGATCCCTGCGACTGATGAGCCCATGGAGGATGTAGCTTTTGATGTGCAGGACCATGCCCGACGGACAGGTACCATTTGGACTGGTACACATGGGGAGATGACCAGTTCAGACCTCCATGGGGCTAAAGAGCCCACCAGATGGATGTTGAGGCCCCATCAGGGGTCAGAGACAGGGCAGAGCTTGATCAGGATTTTTCACCTGAGAGGAAGAGGACATTCCACCAGAGACACTCCGACAGGACTAGACCTAGGTGGAATGACCCATTTTTAGTGGAACGCTAGCCTTGGAAGGATTAGGACATCCCCATCTTCACCATGATGTAATCCAACTTCATGGACACTTTTGGAGGCAGTCTGGGCAGTAGTGGCACGTGTGGCATGTTGGAGAGGCCCCTGGGGGGCTAACGTTTTGCTCCTGGATGTTCCATTTGCCCTAGAAAGGGTTAGCGCCTCCTTTGAAGGGGATTTTACTCTCTTTTCTACTTAATTAGGGTTTTTACTTATCATTTAATGTAAAATTAGTATGATTTTGACATTATGGCCCTGTCGGCCTTTTTATGACCTAAAAAGTAAAATTAGGTCATTGATACACTATATATTGAGGGTTTGTACTCACATTTTATCATAATCTTTCACTCACCACTTGGTGAGGTATGAAATTTGTGCCCTACTTTAGGGTTTTGGCTGATTTAGTGAGGCGCATTTGTTGAAGGAATATTCTCTTGGCATTGTTTGGCATTTCTCTTGATGGAAGGTGTTACAACTAGGGTTTGCTATGATGTTTCTTTGTGAAATGTAAGTGAATTTTTGAAAAACTTCTTAATTGAATGGTTGTATTGTTATTATTTTCATTTATTATTATAAATTTGTTGCATAAACCCTAGGTGACAAGCACACATAATTGGTCCTTGTCTGATGTTCCCGTCAAGATTTCTAGCCATTTTGTTTGTTGAAGTGAGATAGAGCCTTTCCATAGCAACACTCTACTCTTTCATGTTGAAGAGGATTGAGCCTAGCCTTAGATACACTCATTTTTCCCCTCTTCATATGCTAGTTGTACTTTCCATAGCTCAAGAAGGAGGAGACATCCCAGGCCTAGGTTATCTACACTTAGGGTCGTTTTCTTCTAGGGTTTGATGATAGAGCCTTATTGTAGCAACACTCTCCCTCATTTGACTCTCTTGTCTTGACTTTATCCTTCTTGCTATCCATTTTTCCATCTAAGGAAGGAGGAGAGAGCACGAGGCCTTGCCATAGAAACACCGTAGTGAGCCTCTCTCCCCTAGGGTTTTGTCTCTGAGGCCCTGCCATAGAAACACTTCAGAGCTCTTCCCTCTAGTCCGTATTCTTCCTCCTTCAACTCCCATGTCCTTCATTATTGACTCCATTTAATCCTGAAGGCACTGATCTAGGACCTCAAACGTTGAAGTAGAACCTGATCTAAACACTTTCAATAGCTTTGAATTGAAACCTTAACTACACTAACCCTAGCTCTAGCTAACCCTACTAACCCTAAGTTGCTGACGTCATTATTGAATAATTCATCTTTATTGCCACAACGTTTTAATTATTGAGAAATTGAATGGTAGTTAAAGGCACTAATTGAGTAAAGAGTTGGTTTATTACATTGAATGCCACATCATTCTAATAATTATTGATGAAGTGATATGATTTTTACTCCTATTGATAAACATTGACTCCGTCAATGCTTATATTGAATATCAGATAGTCTTATATATATATGAAGTACTAACCAAGGTTGCACGTATCAGTTTCCTTGTTGTGTTGTCTCAAGCGGGTGCTTTTCTTTTCTTTGGTTATACCTTCTTATTGGTTTTTTAGCTGGGACTATCTAATTGGTAGTGATCTGTGAAAGGGGGAACTTCTCCTTGTCCTATTATCCTTTTCCCTTTCAAACCCTAGGTCACCAGGGACGTCTCCCCTGGGCCCAGCCTCCCTAAAGAGAAAGAACCTTCCCATCATGGTGACATTGGGTGGGATAGGTTCTTGTTATGCCATTTTGGCCCTCTACCTTATAGCCTTTTATCCTAGCTACAAATTGTGCGATAACAGGCCGAAAGAAGGTTTTTTCGGCCAAAAACCTTGGAAACCGTTCAGTTTTGACGATTTTCATTAGAATTTAGACTTTCGAATGAAATAATATTGTTTCGGTCGAAAACATGAAATTGGAACTGAAAACAAAAACCAGAGAATTGCCCCAAGCTTACACGAACTTCGGAGGTTGTGGACTCCTGCAAATACTGAGAATTTGGTTTCGAAAATGACACTAGCATTTCCAAAATTGAATCTACTTTCAATTCCTATAATTTGTTTTCATTTTCATTATTTTTATCCAATTTTATTTAATTTTTAAAAAAAAATCACAGCATAATATTTTCAGCAAACATTTTGATTCGGTGAAATGAAATATCGGTATCTCTAAAAATATACAGTGAAAAATTTAGAAAAAATTATATTCATAATCCTTAAATTGTTCTTTTCAAAAGGGTATATTTAGATTTTACTTTTAAGTAAAATTTAAGATAGATACAAGGTGTAGAAAAACATGTGTTTAAAATCTACAACATTTTCAGCTTGGTCAACTTCAAAAAATTCTAGAAATTATAATATTCATTCGTTAGATTCAAAATTATAGTCATAATAAAATAGAGTCTTTGTAGATTGTTGCAGTATATTTCGTTTCTTAAAAACATAAGTTTAATAATAGATACATTGTTGTGGGAAAACATAGCTCATTATCATTCCTTTCATATTTAAGGAACATACTGTTAAACAATTGTCAAATTGACATATCAAATCTTGATAAAAAAAAATTGAAAAATAGCCATTGGAAAGCTAACCAAATTCTTCACAAGTTTTGTTTTTACTGTAATGTGAAATTCTAAATAAAAAAATACTTTTGTATGCCGGAAGTTGAAGAACTTGTGAAAATACAGTTGTTTTTCTCATAAAACAAGCAAAAGTGTTACCCATCTTCATGATTTCAGCCATGAACAGAAATTGTAATATTCATGTTAAACAAGTGTGCCATATTTCTTGCACTTTTTTGGAATCTATATTGACAAAATTAAGCAATGTTTAGAGGAGAAGAAATACATTGCTATTAACATGGTATTAATGTTTTTCTTCTTAAAAACTATTGAAAATATCCACAATTAATTCAAAGTTCTCCATCGATTTCGTAAAAAATATAAATTTATTATTAATATTAAAAAAAAGATTATGATAATTAAATATAATAAGAGAATTTATCCTCTTCTTTCTTATGGTGATAACAACCTTTGGAGAGGAGCAATCTTTCAAAGTACTTGGGTATTGATATTCAGAATAAAAATATAATAGAGATTAATAGTGAATCATTGGTGTTTGTAAGTATTATTATAATCTTTAATACAAATGAAGAAATATTGAACTTTGCTATTAGGATAAGAAAATATTCATTTTCAAAAGTTTAGTCATCTAAGTATTTTTTTTTTTAATGAATGTGAAGTTTTGCCGCATCATCCCTTGTGAGACTTGAATAAAATTAAAATTAGATTAAATTAGATGTACTTCCATGGAGTCTAATGTCATCATGGGATATGTAAATTGTAAATACATTTATTATGAGTTGTTATTACAAAATTAATAGTTGAGTTAGAAATCATAAAATTTCACATAAAAAAGATAATCAAATTAATAATATTGAAAATACAAAATTATATAAAATTGAAGTTTAAATAAGAAATAAAATCATTAATAAAATGAAGTTGAAATATTATAAAGATTTTATAAATTTTAATTTGCCTCATCAAAACTATGTTGCCAAAATTATGACCAATGCTTATAACCTACATATTGAAATTAGAGATTTAAAAGGTAATAACTTGCTATACCTATTCATATTGGAGTTTTTTAACCTTGGTCAAATTTTGATAAATATACATATAGCTATTCATATTGGAAGTTTTAACATTACTGGAATTTTGAGAAATATACATCTTAGCAATAATGAAGCCATGAGAGAGGTATTTTAATATATCAGCGGCGATGTTATACTTATTTTCAAAATAAAAAGAATAAATATGAATCAATTTCACTATCTTTTAAGTAAGAATTTTTTTAAGAGTTTTCAAATGTAAAGAAAAACTAAAGTATAATGAAATTAAGAGTGAAAAGTGAATAATATATTGATGATGATGATGATTAATGTCTATTAAGATCGAATTTGTTTATCCGACTTTAAGAGGGTAACTGATTATTTGAGATTCTTTAAAATTTTGTTTTTGTGTTAGAAAAACATTAAGAGAAGCTTTCCAAGATCATCATACATTTGTTGAGTTAAGAGGTTAGGAAGGTTGGTAGTGTGACAAATATTTTGAAAATGAGATTAATATGGGTATAGGCTGGACAATCTAAGAGAAAGTGCTTTTCATCTTCAACATTCTTAGTGTCACAAAGGTGACACACTCTTTCATCCCATGGCTTTCTAGGAATTGACCAACAACAAGTTACACTATGGAGCTCGTGAAATTTTTTTCTTATCTTAGCAATGCTTATTTTTTTCTTTACACTTGACAAAAGAGATAGATAATTTTAATCTTCTAAATTAGGGTTGATTGCATCCTTATAATATCTTAATTTTCTTTTTTCCTCTAAGTCTTTATCACACCACATTTTCTCTTTGACATTTTCTTTAGTTTCATGATTGCCCAATAGTTTAGTCAAGATTGGGCATCTTTATGCCATCATCCCTTAAGTCCATGGTAGTTATGACTCTATTTTGAAGCAATTTTAGAAGCCTCGTGTCTTCCATGTTATTTAACTTGTTCTT
Source organism: Picea glauca (assembly GCA_000966675.3). NCBI lineage: Eukaryota > Viridiplantae > Streptophyta > Pinopsida > Pinales > Pinaceae > Picea > Picea glauca. The sequence continues at coordinate 201,716 of JZKD02S0636433.1, read as the reverse complement.
ATACATTAGGTATCTAGTCATAGCCATATTATCAGTGGAAAAGAGACTTATTTCTAAGAAGAAGATGAGATAAGGCATATTTCCTTTATGTATAGAATAAATTGAATAAATAAAATAATCAATCAAAACTAATTCATTAATAAGAGTTATAGTGTAAAAAAAGGTTGAGAATGGATACTATTTCTTTTAACTTACATTGATTTAAATAATATAAATCTTAATTTTATTTAATTTAATAATTTAGTTTTAATAATAAATCATTTTAAAAACAATGTAGAAATATAAAAACAACAATTAAAATATATTTATTTTAATTTTTTAAGATAAACTGTATTATTCCATTTTTAATTATTTTAATTTAGAAACATTAAACACGCACGTCTCCTCCATTTTGAAGAACTGATATCTTTCTACATGCAACATACAGATACATTCTCCAATCGCATGTTCCTTTTATTTTAGTTGCAGTTCTATTAAGTCGGCCCACCTTGTTGGAGGAGACGCTTCACCTACTCGTCTGTTGGTATGACCAGATGCTACCAGTAGATTCATTATAACGAGGAGTTAATGGCAATTAATTTCATTTTAGATTGCAGAGAGGAGCTTTGTTGTTTTGTATTGTAAGCCGTCAGCATGGAGGGACGCCCTGCAACTGCAAGGTTATTGAAGCTCCTAACCTCCGATAACAAACGTCTGGATGTGGAAGAAAGGGTCATAACGCCATACAGTAAGCTCCTGAGCAATATGGTTGAGGATTTGATAAAACCAGAGGAACAATTACTTCCTGTGCCAAACGTTTCATTGGAAACTCTGTCAAAGGTTCTTCGATTTTGTGACTATCGTTACAAAGCGGACATGCGTAGATTCGATGGAGAAGAGCCCGTCGTTTTAGATAAAGAAATGAAGGGATGGGAAGAACAGTTCACCAGGAATGAACATCACAATCTGATTGAATTGATGAAAGTATGTCTCTGTTTGTTTTCCTGTTTTTCCAAACCTATTTCCGTTCCTCTGGGTTTTCTGTTGATTAGGTTTCCTTTAATATTTCATTGCAGGCGGCCGACTTCCTAGATATGGCACCGCTTTTTGACTTGATTTGTGGAACTCTGGCTAAGATCATAGCCGACAAATCTGTCGAACAAGTTCGTGAGATATTTAATAGCGTAGATTCGATGGAGGGACGCCCTGCAACTGCAAGGTTATTGAAGCTCCTAACCTCCGATAACAAACGTCTGGATGTGGAAGAAAGCGTCATAACGCCATAAGACCATATAAATATAACTCAACTTTTTTTTCATGATGGAAAATAATAATAAAACAAAGGGAAATGACTTGTATTATGGTACATAGACATATTCTTCTAAAAATTCATATAAATAATTAGTTAGTCGAAAGGAGAGAGAAATTCCAATGGTACATAGACATTCTTTTCTAAAAATTCATATAAATAATTCGTTAGTAGAAAGGAGAAAGAGAAAGCATTTAAGAATTGAAGTTCTTGCTTAAGGTTGAAAGATGTAATCAAATGGCAGATTAAAATATTTTCGTCGACAACCTCTGAAAACTTCAGCAACATAAAAGGATTGATGTAGGAATCCTTGAATCTTTATGGATACAAAAGGAAAGTCTATAGCCTAAAGTAAGAACTTGCATTAAAATAAATGATCAGAACCTTAAGGTAAAATGGGTTAGATTTACAATGATTTCACAAGGATACACAGAACTCAATGATTGAGAGAAAATAAAAAAGAAACCAATGCACATATCTGAGACACCCTGAAATATGTAAAGAACTCATTTATAAAGGTTCTTTTTTTATGTATGGAAATCTTCATTTTTGTAACTTGTTATCTTATAATTTTGAATACAAAATGGGTGAGTGCAAGTTAATGAAGGTTTCTCATGAAGCATTAGTGCCAATGCAAACATGGAAAAACAATAATTTGTTAACTTGGAGGGATTATGCAAGATACTTTTACAATGAATTTGAATATGGTGTAAAAAGATGAAATGTAGGGAATTGACCTAGTGCGGTGTATTTTTTCAAAATTTATAATATTATTTTTATATATTTTTTAAATTATAAAAGTCAATATATCCTTGAAATTACAACACGCCTTCTATTAGTGCGGGCTACAAGTGTCTTCACATTCTAAAAAAAATATTTATTTTTATATTGTAGATGTTCGTCTCTTCTAGTGTGCAATATATCTCATTTTAACGTAGCCAACTCTATCTTGTTCCTAGTTTCATCAACAATGGATTTCTCTAGCGTATATAAAAATAATGTCAAAAGAAAAATATAGACAGGTATTCATAAAAATGAAGGTTTTTATGTATTTGCATACAAAACCACTAGGTTTGTCATCCCAAACCTAAATACAAGGAAACCAACTTAGCATACACATGCTAGAGTTGCCAATCCCCATTCTTAGGAATGCACACACACTCTAGGAACACACGTGCACTCTAGGTACGTGCACATGCTCTAGGTACACATACGCAACCTTGTTTCCTATTTGTTTCTACCCCTCTTCATACCCCCCCCCCC